>CM056556.1:15659597-15919597 GCA_029721515.1 Synanceia verrucosa
AAAAACATCTGTAAACTCATTGCACATGCAAAAAAATATACAAACTGATTTGCTTTGAAGGGTTGCTTCCAGTTAGCACTTTTGCTGCAATGAATGTGCAATACGAGGCATTTACATGTAATTGTGCATGTGCTGGGAGGAGAAAATGCAAATATGTTTATTTAGCACAAGTAATTTATCAAAACGGAAATCTATTTTACGAATAGAAACTGAGTCTATATTTGTCTATATATGTCTCAAAGGGGGGTGCAAATGGTTTGTACTGTATGTGTAATTGCACATACATGACTGCAGTTATTGTTGCAAGAAGGACACATCGAAGCCTTTCCATTTTGGAGCTGCTGGAGGAACTCAGGGAAGATTTGGAGCCACGAGACAGAGTTACGCAATACCTGCGATGACAAAACTCCTTACAAGTTTATATTTTGTGCATGTGGGTCATTCCAGCCTATACAGTAGCTATTACAGCTGGGATCTCCCAGTTCCGGTTTTTAGAAGTGCTGTCTGGAGTCCTAAATGCCATGTTTCCCCAAATCGCATTCAAATAAGCTTGTCTCCAACACGTCTGCGTCTGTTGTCATTTACAAAATCACTCTGAGCAGATCACCTTCAAACCCAGGTTCAACCCTACACACAAAATTCTAGATTGTGCACACAAATTAGTACACGCAAACTTGTCTCTTCGTAGATCCAGCGGTTAACGTCAAAGGGATACACCCAAAACCTGTTGTGATTACTGAATGTTCATGTTTGCACATCTGTCTGTCTATTATCCACAGGTTCCTTTCATTTTCTGGTAAAATGGCTCTGTCTCATCTGAGTATGCTGGTTAAGATACTTGTCATGACTCACTCAAGTTAATTACTCTTCCAATCAATAAGAGGCTTTAACCTTTTGTGACCTCTGTGTTGTTGTGATTCCATTTCAGTTAAACTCTGGGGAATACACACGCATCTAAGGAAGAGGGCAATAATTATTACTGTTGTCAACGTGGAGAGAATTGATTTCCTCTACTGCTGAAATGTCTAATTAATCCACAACAAAGGCTAAAAATATTCAACAATGATTGTAGTCTATTTGTCCAATAAATTGAACCAACCAGTCTCAAAACAAAATGCTTTCATTTGTCACCTTCTCAAAAAACTGAGGAATTGACAGAAAGTGTTCAGCTCAATCTCCATAGTTTAATCTAAATTATGTCTGATCATTTAACACTAAACATTGGAAGCATCCTGATTCAAATTTCTTGCTTTGCTTGTCTTTCCAATTTTGTACTATAACTAAAACCCAAGGGCAATCAATCATAAACTGTCTCTACAGATCAGAGAAGTGCCTTTTATTCAAAACATCACTTCAACAGCATGTCTGGCTGAGTTTAGAAAGCTTGGCTATTGGGCAAAAACGGTGTTAAAAAAGGCCAAAAAGTTACTGTAAAACGTGAGGGAAAGTCAAAGGAGAATCTCAGCAGGTAACAATAGCTACATAGTTATTGTGCACAAGCAAGCCTTCATCATATCAATAACTAATTGATAAATGAATTGAGTATGTATTTGATGGGTAATTTCATTGACATTGACAAACTACAATAAATGTGAGCAGTTGAGTTGAGTCGCAAGGCAGTTGCAGCCCAAGTAAACATCAGCGGTCAGACCAGTTAAATTAAGTCAAACTGAGTACTCAGAGGACTGGTTAACAGGCCAGTCACATATCAGCCCTAAAACCAAAGCATCCATGTTTATTTCCTGTCATGTTTATGTTATTACATACACTGAAATGAACTGGGACACTAATGCATAGACCTACAGTATGTCTGTGTTTATGATGCCTATAATGTTCACTTTTATGTATGTTTAGCCTGTTTTGTCATAGGACTGTTAAAGGGTGTAACAGACCCGCCTGTCCACCAGAGGAGACATGAATATTGCGAGCTGTATGAATTTGCAGTACCAGTAAAATCATAGACTTAGGTTTAGGCAAGAACATACTGTGGGCTGGATCTACTAGGTTTGCATGTATAAAATGTGTAAACTCGTTAGTACACTAACTGTGTGCACTAAGGGTGGCATCCTTCAAAGGTGCCAAATCTTCATCCAGTTTGCCACAATGAATGTGCAATATGGGGTGTTAACACAAAATTATATAATTAATTCAACACATACAAGGTGATTTATCAAACCTGAAAACAATTTTGCGAAATAGAAACTGTGTCCATACACGTCTCAAAGGGAAGTGCAAACGGTTCGTATGTGTAATTACACACACATGTTGTGTGTTATGACGCAAGAAGGAGACATCGAAAACGATGAAAGAAGACGTAGAGAACACGTTTTACCCTCATGTGAACATTTTTGGAATGAATGAGGAAACACTCCTGAGAAGGAGTCACACAATTTCTGCAATGACAAAACTCCTTGCAAGTTTACTTTTTTTTTTTTTTTTTTTTTTGCATCTGAGTCATTTCAAGATGTGTTCTCTGATGTCCTAAATGCCATGTCACACCAGATGGTGACTTATTAGGTTTCCATGCACTCAGGACTCCTTGAGTGAGACCAAACAAGGCTTCTTCGCTGTATCTCCTTTAAGTGATTATTGGCTTCATCTAACAACACCTGTAATTCTAGAGTTGAATTTCATTTTGTGCTTTCGTTTCTCCAAGCTCACCATGCTGCAACTATAAAACATGTAAAGCCCTCATTTAAATAGGTATCGCTAACACATTTGCACCTGTTGTCATTTACACAATCACTCTTAGTAAATTATTTGCAAATTGCGGTTCAACCCCACATGCAAAATTCTAGATTGCATACGCAAATTAGTACTCACAAATTTGGCTCTCAGTAGATCCAGCCCTATATGTACAGTATGTATACTGTATGTATACTGTACATATACTAGATATATATGATTGCAATTTTTTAAATGTGGCCAGTTGATAAAATACCTTTCTGTTAAGTAGCATTTTACTCCTATCATTTTCCACATGCTGGTAAATATTTTACTATTGCAAGTGTTTAGGGTGATCATTAAGCCAGCCTATGAGCAGCAAAATTAATATTTCAGAAGTCAATTATAAATCGGATTAAAGATTGGTGATAAAAAAAAGTATAATTTATTCAGTAGTTTTCTTTGTCCTCTATTTCGAAGTAGACTATCCAGCAGCTCAGTTCACTGCAGTATTCATTGTCCTGGGTGTTTAAAGTCAGTGGTGTTAGTTAAATTGTAGGAACTGTATGAAGAGGTCCTACCTTGATTATTATGCTCAAGCTCTGCATGCTGTATCCTTTTTCAGGAGGACCATTTGCTCGCGGCTTCTTTGTTTCATGCACATTCTCCCAAGATTTTCCACCCAGTCATTAAATGGTTCTGTCTAATACGTCAGTTTTGTCTCCTGTTGAGATCTTTTAGAATTCATTCACCACACTTCTATCCCCATTGGAGCATGACTGAACAGCAACACAGAGTACAAAATGAAGTACAAAGGGTTTTCTGGCTAGGAGGCATTTGAACAGAGATAACTATATCTCTGCTTTGACTGTTTGTAGCATTTGCTGCATACATCTACAAGAGGACAAAGGCATTCCACAGAGCAAGCCCGTAGTTTAGTGGTCGACTTTACTTTCTCCTGCTAGGCAGTATTTCTATTGATTGATGGTGGGCTTAATAGATGCAAAGGAGAGCAGACTTTATTAGGTTTAATAAAGATCTGTTGTTGAAACCTTGGGCATTTCAAATGAAGGTGGAGAACTATAGCAGAATTCACTACAATATGTCATGCAGATTACAGCAAATTAAATGGGAGGATGTCTTTTATTGCATTTAATATTCAGTGGTATAAAAAAGCTCCTATGTCTGAACCTTTCTCCGTAGATTACATCCTCTCTTCATGCAGATGCCATCTCAAAGCCCAAACATTTGCAGGTCAGCTGGATTGCAGCCTCAAAATTTCCCACAGGTATTATTAAGTGTGTTTGTCTGCTATTTGTTTTCATTCATGGCTTTGTCACCTGTCCAGTGTCTCACAATGCATTTGGGGATATTATTACTTTAGTCTATTAGTCTCATTGATATTAACCTCCTGAAAAGAGCAAAGTCAACAGTAAATTGAAAGTTTGATAAGTGTTGTCTGCGTAGCCAAAAGCTGATGTTATGTATTCCTCTGTACCATAGAGCTCCAGTGCTGTTCAAAAAAAGATTAAAACAATCCTCAATGAGCCACACTGTTACCAACCGCTTTATTGTGTATTTGGGTCTATAATTGTTGCTTTTTGTGCAGAATTGTTCAAGTTCGATCTGAAAAAAGAGACAACTACCTCAAGGTTTTCAATCAACAACAACAGCACTGTGTAGCACCATTATATTATCATGTGTGTTATTTGGTTGGTCAGATCTTCTCAGTGTGCTGAAGCAGCATCTTAATTACTGCATCATTTCAATAACACATTACTACATGACTTACACATTATTGTCACATATTTAAACATGCATGTAAACGTGGCCAGTGACTTTAGATTTGTTGTGCCAACGTACTGTCGTTCCACAATAACAGAGGAGGATTTCTATTCAGCCACTATGCATGTTGTTGTCATAGACTGCAAGAGTGGCCAGAAGCAAATCAGAGAGATAGTGTTTGTTATTTGTATTCACTGTATAATGGAGGAATATGTGGGAAAAACAGGAGATGCAGCCTCCGATGAGAGGATTTTTCCTCCTGGGACAACAACACCTGAATAATAATGACACAGACTGACAATTGAGAAGAGTGGAGTAGTTTCTGTAAACCACCCCTGTCACAACACGACCAAAAACAATGGTATTTTAAGTCAAAGGCATTATAGCTTTTGGTCAATGTGGCAAGATTGGTAAATTCCCTAAAGGCAATATGGGTAAAATAGAGGGCTTACAATGTGTGGATCCTCTTTTCCAAAATGAGTGTGACAGAAGTCCAGGTTGGAGATATAGCCATCCATCCATTTTCTAACGCTTATCCTCACATAGGGTCGTGGGGGGCCTGGAACCTATCCCAGCTGTCTTAGGGTGAAAGGCAGAATACACCCTGGACAAGTCTCCAGTTCATCACAGGACACATAGAGGCAGACAACCACTCACACTCACATTCACCCCTACGGCCAATTTAAATTAGCCAATTAACCTAATCCCCATGCATGTTTTTGGATGGTGGGAGGAAGCCGGAGTACCTGGAGAGAACCCACACAGACACTGGGAGAACATGCAAACTCCACACAGAAAGGCCCCGGGCCCGGAATCGAACCTGGTACCTTCTTTCTGTGAGGCAACAGTGCTAACCACTACACATTTGTGGGAAAAAAGAAATATGTCACACAAAGTTTAACACAAAAATAAAGCCAACTCTTCTATTGCCAGCTTCACCTCAGCCTGAGTGTGTTTCCTGTATTTCACACCTTTAGCCTCGCTGATAGAAAGAACAATCGTTTTATATCAGCTGAATGATTAATTTGTGTTAAAAGCACAAAACTTGGAGTCATCAGAGAAACACCATTAAGTGCTTACTCTTGATTACAAAGGATGATGCTCATTGTGGACAAGTTATATAAATATCTGACCGTATAATTTTGATTAGATTAAGGTATCTTCCTGAAATGTGGATTGAATTGGGAATTTTGGACAAAGCCCTGCATAGCTCATCATGTATGACTTTTATTTGCTCATGTTGATTTTAATTTGATCAAAATCATCAGGCTGTTAAGTAGATAGTCCTGCAGAGTTGGTTGATGCTCTATCTTGCTGCATTTACACATTTTCTAATGAAATTAAAGGAAAGCGCAGTGGCATGAAAGGTTGTTCAAAGTGGTAGCATGAAGCCAAATAACGTCTTTATGACTTTCTGCTCTGGTGCTCAAAAGTGCTGTTCATTTGAAAGCAGAGCAGGAAAGACTGGAGCAGAAAGCATTAGAGAAAACACTGCTATACTGTAAATACTATAATCAAGGAGAGTGTCGTCATTTCATAATGCATGACAAGCCCATCCATGCTGACACACACTGTTTTGAATTTGCATTTAATAGAAGTTTCCTCTAATTGAAACTATAGAATGAGAACTGTTATGAGGATGATCATGTTGCCGAACAATAGTTACAAGCCAGGAAGGTCTCACCTCAATACAAATAAACTGACTAAATGATGCCGCTTCTTTGGCCTCTGGCCCTTTGGCCATTTGGCCTATGAGTTATTTCAGCAGCATATGAGTTGGTATTTAAACATCACAGCATATTCTCAGCCAGAATAATATCAGCATTTGTATGTTGTAAGATAATCACTTGAGAAGTCTGAATTATCTAATTCAGCCAAAGCCAAATTATGTCAAATTATGTGCGATTTGCAAACAGGATTAGAACTTAATCCTCTTATGAAATTGCCATTCACGTTTTATAAAGTTTCAACCCTTCAGCAAAATAAATCCAACCTTTATTAGTAATGTCCGATGTTCTTTCTGCATTCATTTGTTCATGGACTGTTCATTGCTTCATCCCATATGTGTACACTGAGACAGATAATGAGCACAGATAATTTATCATAAATTGTTGGTTTTGAGTCAAATAACGACTCATCAATACCCAAATTTAAGGTAAAAAATATTTCATGTGATATTGCGATTTCAAATAACACTTTGAGACTTTCATGTGCATTTTATGTTATACTCATAAAGAGGATGTAACTGCAATAAAATAAATTAATTTATAAAAACTCAGCACACCAAGTGTAATTTTTTTCACTTGGTGTAACAATTTGGAGTTGACTCCACATTGTAGCCTTTTAATTGATTTCTCTTGAGCGCTATAGGTAGAATACTGAGTGAACAGAATATTGAATGGCTGCGGAGTAAAGGTAAAAGGAGTTCCATGCATGCAGAGGGAGATAATGAAATAGAGTGAAGTGAGACCCTGAAGGCACATACCAGTGACTCGCTCCGGGTCCCATGACAATAAAGATTTTCCACTTGAATTGAAATCTGGTGACTTTTTAGTCATGATGGACAACTTCTTAAATAAAGGAAGTGTGTCGTCTCTTGTTAATATCCCCAACACCGTAATGGCTGCTATAATGACTTTCCTGTGATACTATAATGTTTTACTCTTCATATTCATATGTATAAGTGTATAAGTATGTATAAGTATGTTCATATGTATAAGTGTATAATCTACACTTACCTTCTATCAGTCACTTTTGCCCTCCATTTCTCCAAGCATGCATAAATAATAATAATGACATACAGGATCTTTGATGAAGAAAAATCTCTGGATTTTGGTGGTCAAAGTGCCCTTGAAAATAATGAAGGGATCTGAAAAATGGCTTCTTGCAGCAATTTGTGCAATATTCTATAGCTGAAACCATACAGCTGATCATTTCTTTTGCAATTTGGTAGCCTTAAATTGCATTGTTGCTATAATGTGTCTCAATAATGAATTTCAGTGGGAAAAATGCTTAAGCGTGCAAAGGGTAGAATGCTAAATTAGCTTGAGATTAGTTCTTTTTTGTATAATAGGTTTCACATGAGGAGCATGTCTACTTTTCCCATGAAAGTCCAGCTCATTTAACACTTCCAAAACAGCAAACAGTGCACAAGTGGAGAGAGACTGGGTAAATTATGGAGTATGTGGAACAGCCCTGGGGATTTCCTTTGAATATAGTGTCATCTCCAAATGAGAGACACATCTCTGGTCTAAAACCAACCTTGGAAATCCACCCTTTGAAAAATCTGTTTGTGCTGACAAAGGTCACCTTTTGCAGAAGTTCTTATTTGACCATGAATGTTTTTCAAGGTGTATAATGGTTGTCTTTTTCTGGGTCAGAGGTAAATGTTGTGACAAATCCATCATGTGTCGACGGCTGTCAGACTCTGGGAAAAACAATTAAAGGTTCCACTCATGGGTCGAGTTGCTCCAATAGTCAATGAAGCAACCTCTGTGTGAGGGCCAAGAGACGATACATTCATTAAGAAATGCCAGTGAAGAACGGATGTGAAAGACAATTAAATGACCTCCTGACTCAAGGGACTGAAAAGATGAAGGGAAAGACAAGTGATATGAAAAACAAGAGAATAGAACAAAGTTTCCTCAGTTTACTTTAATTATTAAGCAATTATAACAACTTGGGTCAAAACAAGAAATGACAGATACTTTGGTGACAGAAAGTCAGATAACTTCAGTAAACACACCAAAAATGTGAGCCAAATCTTGCCCCAGGTCTTTGGCTTTCTTAGTTACACACATAGACATAACCATACATTAATTTGCATGCAAACAGACGACACACACATTCTTGGCATTTGTCCAATTCACGGACAATTTATGGGCACTGATGCTGCTGTCATGCTGGTGCATAAAAGTGGATTCCCGTAATAGTCTGTGCAGTTACTCAGTCACCATGAATCACATGCTCTGCCCATCAATGCTGCTTGTCAGTGGTGTCTACACTTTCTTTCTTGCAATCAAGAAAGTGCAAAGTATTGGATTGTGGGGCATATTGTTGACTAACAGTACTTGGCATTGTATTGATTTCAGCCAATAATCCCTTTACCCTCAGGCTCTGAGATGTGGCTCATTGATGAGACACTTTATCACGTGAAAAAAGGTCAGTTCAAGTGATTGATACCCTCTTTTATGAGCGGTAATACAGATGGTATTACTTGTGCAATCTCGATGACATTTGCTCCAACTGGGCCATAAAAGGCAATATAAAAGTGAGACCGAGTAATAACATCCTTATTTCCATGTGTTTGAATGTTATGCATCTATAAAACATGCTATTGTGTATGTGATGGCAGACGAGACGAGAGCCCTTGGGGTCAATATGGAAGCTCTTTGAGCTGTTGTTTATGACTTCTGTGTGTGAGGAGTGGAGCCGCCACCCGTGAGTGCCCGGGGTATGGATTATTTATTGAAACATTGATCCACACAGTGTAGTTGTAAGGTGGTACATCATTAATCTAGTTTATCATCTGCTCTTTGAGGGTGATATTTAAATGATTTGCTAGAATGGGATTTGAATTGAAAGTTTAGAAAAGATTTAGGTACAACCATATTTAGCTTTGTGGTGGAAATGTCAGTCTGCCAGCCAGTTGGTCCACAACTCATATGGTTCAGACTGAAATATCCCCATACATAGCTATTGCATGGATTGCCCTGAAATTTGGTGCAGACACTGACATGCCCCTTCAGGATGACTTGAAATACTGGTGATCATTTCACTTTTCATGTAACTTATCAAAAATTTAATTTGTTCAATACCTTTGTTTATCAAAACAAATGACAGCTGGATTTTGGCTTTAGTGCTAACTAGTAAATATAAGCATAAGATGATGAACAAGAAAACATTGCCATGATCACTCAAAGAATAGTTAGAAATGTAGCGTGACACGGGGGATTAAAGAACAAACTAAAACTGATAATGAAAGCATACCCTCATGTCTCAGTATATTTCCAGGACCTCCACAGACAGAGAATGCTGCCCTGCCATGAGGATGGTCTCCTCGGGCTCAGCGCCTCACGCCATGAAAAGACAGCCCTCCAGAGATTCCAACATGCTCCAAACACGACCACATCCTGCATCCACAACGTCTCTCTCATCCTGCACCCTTCATTCAGACGATCGCTCTGTTTCTCTGCCCTGAACTAAAATGTGAGTCAGACCCTCTGCCCAACACAGGCTGTAGAAATGACTCCAGCCTCCATGAAGAAACTTCAGAAGAAGAAAAGATGTTGTGATGGCGGCAGACCCTCCAGCTACAAGAAGGGGGGTTGAAGAAAGGGCACAGCGACTCACTACATAGAACAGAGAGAGACAGAGAGGCTGAGATGGAAACATTTGACGCCAAGTCATGTCAACAGAAGCTGTCCAGAGATGTCCAAAGATGTCCACCGATATCCGAGAGAGAGAGTCTCTAGTGAAGACATCAACATCTTCCATCTATCTACAAGTGGTGATATGATACACACATACATCTTCAGATATTAAAGAGTTTGATGATAAGATACTAAATTAACTGGCCGAATTTAAAACGATCTAGAAAACTAAATAATACTGAATAATAAAATACTAAAACTTATATTCAGAATATTAAACTACTCCACAGCCTTCTTTGATGCCTCTTAAGCTCTCAACTGCTGAAACCCTAAACTAGATGTTGGTGACAACTGTACAACTCTTAATTTGGTTCATAACCATCACTGAATCTAACTGATCACATTGAATTAATATCATTTATTCCTTTATCAGTCTTTCTTTTGTGTTTTACCATTTATTCTATTATGGTCACATTGAATTAATGTCATTTATTCATCCATCAATCTTGCTGCATTCTATTATTACTTATTTTATATTCGATTATTTTCTGCTAGTAGTCTGGTCACGTAGGTTGTCAAATAAACATCTGATTTTATAAAGAACTTGGTTATTTGATTTGTGTGTGTATATAAAGCAACTGAATCACTGTACACTCCAAGAACTCCATAGCACCCTGTGATTAAGAGACTATTAATTAATGCCAAATTCACAAGTTTTTTTTTTCCTGGGTGGAAACTGGGTGGCACCCTGATAATTTCTACTATTAAAAATAATAGTGAATGTCATCACTCTCCTTCACCTTTTATGACCATTCATGGTTTATGATCAATAACTTAAAAGCTATTGTTTATAGATACATAATTTGGCATTAATTAATGATTTTATTAAATCTGCTCCTGAGTATTCATGCTACATGTTTATCAATAATTGTAAGTTTCCATTTTTCCATATGCATATAATATCTCATCTTGTACTGCTTACAGTGGCAAATTTACTTCTCAGCATGATACTGAAGGATCCATGCATGGCTAATGCTCAACAGTAAATTGATGATCACTCATTCTTTAGAGGTGCCCTTACCGAGTAAAACTTCTGAATTGTAATATAATTTTATGCCTCGACACTTCCCTCGGCCCATTATGCTTTTTTAATTTTTTTGTCCACACGATTGTTGATAACGCAACATCACAGGAACTACTTGAAAAAAAATAATGAAATTGTAGCATTCCATGAATAGTTAAACTATAGTGTGTTAAAATATGTCATTTCAAAGTCATAGTAAAAAACAATTACATGTCATAGTTTTGTTATGAAAATGTCATGAGTATAGGTTGTCTGCCATTCGCAATGAAACCAGTAAAAATATAGCATTCCATTAATATTCTCTGTAGTCTAT
Source organism: Synanceia verrucosa (assembly GCA_029721515.1). Lineage (NCBI taxonomy): Eukaryota > Metazoa > Chordata > Actinopteri > Perciformes > Synanceiidae > Synanceia > Synanceia verrucosa. Next base: position 15,670,816 of record CM056556.1, read on the forward strand.
GATAAAATATGTCAGAAAAATTCAGTCTAGCATGTCAAAAATTTTATGAAAAAATGTCATACATACAAAAATGCACATGCTGAAAAAAAATAATGAAACCAGTATAATTATAGCATTCCATGAACAGTGACAGTATTCTATATTAAAATGTCATAATGTCATAATGCAGAATGACAAAACTTCAAAGATGTCATGAAAAAGTAGTATGTTAAAATATCTGATTAAAAAAATTAAGATAAAATAAAATAGAATAATAAAAGGTTAAACTAACGAACTACACCTGAAGAAAACTTCCAAAATAAATTATCCAATGACATTGTCAGTGTCCATGTCACATGGACACTGATCCTCTCCCAGTGACAACAAATAACTCCTGATAGCTTCCCAGCTGTTATATCACCTCTTGACAGTGGGCCACATACTTAACCATCTTGTGGGTAGCCTCAGTAAAACCTGTTAATCTTCTTCCACAAATGCAAACACTCATTTCTATTCCTCTGTACCCAATACCTGACAGACAGTGGGAAATGTTTTGTATGATTAGAAGCATCTGATGCCACTGCAGTAAAAATGATGGTGTGTGTATTTTAGTCACTTTGGAGTGACAGGTGCTAGCTTACCTTCACAGTGTGCTGACCGATACGACTGAGAGTGCTGTACAGTGTGATAAACGCTGGTGATTTCGACTGCTGTTATCTTGTCTGTCTGGCAGCCATCTCTGGGTTTCAGATGGAATACATCCATTGATCAGCACATCTCATCTTGAGCTGCACGTTTCTTGTGAGTCTCGCATGTACTGTGTCCCTTCACATTGTATTCCCTGCTGTGTGAATTTGAAAAGTACCCTGACAAACTCTGAGATTCGCCTTTCACCGGCTTCACACAGTGGTAGGTAGTTTCCCAGTCTTTATTAAAGCTGCATCTACTTTTCTTTGCTGCTGTTCTTTCTGGAATTTCCACCTACATTCATACTTTAGTGTCCTCTTTGCGATGTGTTGTAAGCCGCCCTGACTGGCACAAATTTTGACTGACGGTGTTAGACTGTGCGATGACAGCATTCCTGCTTTTTTCAAACCATTGGATAAAAGTCGAGTTATAAAAAAAACAAGCCGCCAATCAAAATACGGGACATCATCTCAAACGGTGGGACATTGAAAAGGGTTGAAAATGCTGTGCAGTTCTGCACAAAGTGGGACGCCTGGTCACCCTGGTAACAATGTCGATCACTTAATCCTTGCATTTGTTACTTTAAGACTGTATTGTTGTGATTCCTTATTAACAGTCTCTCCCAGTAAATCTAGGAGTCTTTAGCTGATCCAGAATGCTGAAGTGCTGATAAGAACTAGAAAAATAGATCATGTTTCTCCAGTATTAGCTTCTCTGCACTGGCCTACTGCAAAGTCCAGAATATCATTCAAAATTATCCTCCTCATCTACAAAACCAGTCAGGCGCCATCTTTTTTTTGAAAGAAATAAAAACTTGGTTCTCCCTAAACTTTCTCAAATTAGACAGTGACAAAACTGTTCTCCAAATGAACACTATCCAATACTGACGGCTTTTCCCTCACAAAAGACTTTTGTCTCCCCTCCCCACAGGTTAAGAGTCTGGATGTCATCCTCAACAGCACTCTATCTTTCCAATCCCATATTAGTAACATCACCTGATCTGCGTACTTCCACCTACCACCTACCATCTCCTCCGCCCTTCCCTCACTGCCCCACACCACTGCTATCGTTGTCCACAGCCTCATCGCTTCCTGCCCAGACTACTGCAGTTCTCTTCTCTTCGGTGTCAGTCACAAATCCCTCCATAAACTCCAAGTGATTCAGAATTCAGCTGCCTGGATCATCACCAGAACTCCCTCCTTCCACCACACCACTCCTGTCCTTCAGCAGATTCACTGGCTCCCAGTAAATCTTGGCATTGCTTTCAAAGTCCTTGTGTTAACATTCAAGGCTCTCCACAACATCACCCCTCCATATTTATCTGACCTCCTCCATGTCCCCTCCACCTGTCCCACCACCATGGGGAGCAGAGCTTTCAGCCTCTCTGAAGTCATTACCACTCCAACTCCCAAACGTCACTTCATTCTCCCTTTTCAGATCCAGATCAAACCCCACCTGTTTAAACTTGCATATTCCTAGTGACATCTGCTGCATTGCTGATTTTATTGTTTTTAACATATTCTGTAATTTGGTGTATTTTTATTCTGTATGGTGTCCTTGAGTGCCAACAAAGGCATCTTTAAATACAATGCAAGGCTACTCAAGGTACCTAGAGGCCACAACAGTAAAAGCTTTCAGCTATCAAGTACTTCTCTTGTGGAACCAGCTCCCAGTTTTTATCCAGGAGGGAGACACTATCTCCTTATTTAAGAGCAGACTTAAGACTTTCCTTGTTGATGATGCTTATATGCTGGCTCAGGTCGACTTGGACCAGCCCCTAGTTATGCTGCTATGGACTTATTTCTCGAGTCCTTGAGCTTTTTCATCTTGCAGGTATCCATGGGCAAAGGAGGTTGTGTCACTGCTGTCACTAGTGAGGCGGCGGAGCGGTTGTGCTGCTCAGCCTCCATCTGCTTAATGTGGTAGAGATGATGACGTGGTTCCCAGGCTTCATCTGTTGACATGTTGCTCAGAATTCATTTGGAGACAACTGGATGTTGCTCGATCCCAGGACGTATTCTTTCCATATGATTTTACATTATATGTAACAACTTTTGTCTGTGTTTATCTTTCATTGTTGTTATTCTTCCTTCGATGTGAGGGTTGTTTGTGCAGGACAGAGGATGTCATATCCTGGACAGTTAAAATCCTCTGAAGTAAATTTGTCATTTGTTACTATTACTATTTACTTTACTAGACTTTTGCTATACCATGACTTATTTAGCATTTTTTTTTATATTACTATACTATGACTTTTTGATAACTTTTTTCGACATAATATAGAATAGAATAGTTTTTTATTCATCCCCTTGGGGGGAAATTTAATTTAATTTTAATTTAATATATGACAATTTTATGCATTTCAGGACAATTTATGGGGTACTGTGCTATTTTTTGTCAACATGCTATGCAAAAAGGACTGTTTATATTATACTATACTCTGATTTATGACCTTTTTTATGACATATTACATTTTTACTTTTTTAATTTTTTTCCTTTATAAATTTACACAATCTGTACATTTTCTGTGTTTTTACAAAATCAGTGATAGTGTTGTGTACCGACTGGCTATGTAAACATGCAACTTTGTTTGCCACATCAATGATTAAAAGTGAGATTAAAGATTTTGATTTCTGCTTCCCACAAGTGGAAAAAATGGTTATAACAGGTTTTTAATTTTCATATAATCAACCCCTTATATAAAGCTGTGCCCTTGTCTGCACATACTGTACATTCTCATTGAACGTCTACTAAATTGAAATGCTGTATGCATTGTTTTTATGATTGCACATAAGTTTTACATCTGGTCCCAGATGTCATGCACTCTGCTATCTGAAAAACAGACCTGTCCAGCTGAATAAATAAATAAACTGTTGATGAGATAAGCTCCTCACTCACATACGTACGATGCTGATGACTTACACTGCCTTATATTGCATAGTCCTTACTTTGTGGCCCTTTTCACTCTGTATTAGGCCATTTCCCTCCGACTGTTTTAATATATGCCTGGGCTTGAACATTACGGAGGCCACATAGTGCAAGCTATAACATGAATAATCCATTGGCAGTTCCTGTCAGCCCGAAAGAGAATGAGACCTCAAACACCATTATACTCAGGGAGAGTGAAAACAGGCAGAAGCAGCATTAGCCTTTCGCCCTAAAAACTGAACATGCTTCGCATATTGAAGTTGTAAACATCCATCTTCCTAAGAGTTGTACTTGAAGATGTTCAATAATATCATTCACTATTTTCCTGCAAACAGTTCATGGGAGAAATAAATTCAACTGGAGTGTTTTTAGTGTAGGGCTTTTTGCATCCACATTAATCAACATATGCACTCCTTATCCCCTTTAAGACACTGTTACTCTGTGCAAGTAGAAAAGTAGTGCTATGAGTTTCCATCACAGAGGTTAAAAACATGAACCAAAGCCCGTCCATATAGTCATATAACCACGTTATTGCACAGCAGCTTACAATACAACACAAGCATTAATTGCCAATAAATCTTTCAGATTTACTGCTTCTTCACATCTAAATTGAGTTTGGCTCTAATTGAGCTCTGGATGTAACTTGTAAAACTTGCAAAGAGGTAATTCTTTCTTAAAAAAAAAAAATGTTCTCCCCACTCACTGCATACTTCTCAGAAAGAAAATTATTTTATCCAAAAGCTTCTTCGTATAGAAACCATTTGAAATTCATCATGCAGATCTTTTCCCTATTCCAGGCACGTGTATCAATCTGCCTGTGAAATGAAGAGCCAGGGGCTACTGACCCAGACACATCAGCTCCTTTCCAGCCACATAACAACACTTTCTGAAGTCTTCGCACTTCACATTCATTTATTTTTAGCTTGCTGCTGTGGTTCATATAAGTAGAGTGAGTGGGCAAGAAGCATAGTTTATGTAGAGGGGTGATGATGGCTGGTACAGGACTTAATGCAAATACAAAATAAAATGTAAGAAACTGAGGCTGAGCATTGCAAATTAAACCTTAATGAATTTCAGTCCAATAATTTAATTACACCAAGAATCAATTAGCTGTATTCCTTTCTGTAATACTCTTTAAGGGTTCTTGGAAATTTGTAGCACAAAATACTGTGTATGTACTCGTGTGTATAAGCAACAAAAGTACATTCCAAACCATATCATATGCTTAAGAGCTGTGTCCAATTTAAATCAATATGTTCTCCAATTCAACCTTATCACAAGCATGTATTTTAGAAATATGACAAACTGCATCACAGACACCATAGAAATATTTTTAATAAAATATTTATTTTCAGTTAATCTGATATATACTTGAATGTCTAAGCTGGCTTTTCAGGTAAACATTAAAATGATGATTTTGTGTTTAACACAACACTCAATTTATCACATCAATAGTGCAAACTTTTGGCTTGACTTAATGATGGAAATTAATTGTTCTCTATGACAATCAAACAAACAAATACACTTTAATTACAATCATCATATACATAAATAAAACTTGATTACTGCATTTTACCCACCCGTAGGCGTAGCCCTCATTAGGAGCAGTGGACTGTTATGTAAAGGAGAGCAGTGAAGCAATGGGGGTCTTGCTCAAGGACACAATGACATGTGGACAGTCAGAGCCAGGAATTGAACCTACCTGTGGTTGAGGGATGACCACTGCACCCACTGAGCTGCAGCTGCCCCACCAATGGGCCCTATTTAAATGATGTACCCATCCCAGATCCATTTTTGCTGGATAAACTGTGCATAATTTGGGGACAGTTAGCAAGAGATAAGGGGCAATGGGTTGTATTTAGTCTCCTAATTAATCAAAGGTGTGTTTTAGATGTTAAATAAATTAAAAGTATCACCTGCCATTCCAGTTAAAAGCCAGATACACCTGTAAATAAAGACTGAATTGAATATTCCGTAAGATAAAAACATGGTGTGAAGTTTGGAAATCTTCTTTTAGACTTTCTGTCACTCTGGAGTTACTAGAAATGTTTTGATCACACAAGCTCACTCGCTGGAGACTGAAACTTCAAAGCGTCATAGTTTGTTTAATGATTAGGAGGATGCTCCATCTAACTGTCACTGTCCATTGAAAAGAGGTGCTGAATCCGGTTATTTGTGGATGTCAGCCATTGATGGGGAGAGCGCTTGTGAACTTTGGAGTAACCTTTACTTGCACACACAGAAGGATATGCCCAGACAGAGGAGTGTGTACCATCCACATTAATTGTACAAAAAAAAAAAAGCTAACAATTTTTGTGGATGAGTATGTAACAGCATTTTTGTGGTTCTCTTAATATAAATATTTTTTTTCCACAATAAGTTGGCGCATAAAAATTCATCAGAATGCAGAAGTGTTTGACGATCAAGTAGGCACATCTTACTATTTGAATAATGTACCATTAGTTTCCTCAAGAGAGCAATGTGCCACCAATGGAACTTACCATACCTCACTTTAAGACCATGTCATGTCATGCACACGATAGTTTTACTGCAGACATTAAAAGTGCTTTCTGACACATCTGGTCCAACAATAATAAATACTGACCATATTCTCCAACTTTAAAGCATGAGCTTTAAACAATGAGCATTTGTATTGTTCAGTGAGTGAAACTATAACTAGTACCTGAAATATCATTTCCCATGATACACTGTAGTGACAAAAAAATCACTAAGAGAAAACCTGTCTCTTTGTAACATACTCTAGATAAGAGTACATATTTAAGTATTTTAAGTACCTCTTTTTTTCTTAAAGACCTCAGACAAAGTGATTGTACCAACTTTCTCGAAAGTGTCAGTGCACTATGGAGAGAAAGCATTCGTGACCTGATTGTGTGTTCACTGAACAAAGAATGTACCATCATTGTCTTCACTTTAAAATAAAAAATAGAACCTGGTCCACAGATTCCCTCTTCTCTTCCTCCAGTGTTTATATTGCAGTTTGTAAACAGATGATGGTTAAGTGTTGACCTGAGTCTATCTGTCATCATCCCATCGCCTCCACAGGAGCATCTTTAATTCAAATCTACTTCCAGAGAGAAATTAGACACTATTCGAGTGCTTGCCTGATCATCCTCTTTGTGTGGCATCTTGTTGAACAGACATGACGCTCTGTTTTAACTTCTTTGTAAACAGGTGACTGGCTCTTCCACAGTAGCTGTTGGTGGTGGTCTGTAGCGACGCTTCGAGTGGCTGAAGCAGTGAGGTCTCCATGTTCTCCCCAAATGGATACTATGGTGAAGAGAAAAAAATGTGCAGATATTATAGTTCTAATTTCAAAATAAAGATCTGATTTTGTCACAACCATGGTTATGTTTGTAAATTAAAGCTATTTTCTTGATCCAGGCATTAAAAAAGACAAAAAAAACAATGTCGTTTGTTTGACAACTCTAACAGCCATGATGGGACAATAAGAAGTGCATTCATATCACAAGAATTAAGTGTCACATTTATCACTGTCACCTCAAGACAATACCATTCTGCATTTGATTCATAACTGTCAATTCATAGTGCATTCAGATGATGAATATCTGTTACCACAACTATACCAGAATGGGCTCAGTGAGGCGTAACAGCATCGGTGAAAGCTACAGCTACAGCGTTCCAGATATGCTTCTTTATTAAATGCTTCTGAGTCACCAAGTGAACACAAAAGATAAAACTTCCAGCACATCAGCCAATGAATATAATCAGCTATGGCTTGTGTCACATACACTATGTTAACAAGGATGCAGGCCTTGTGTTGTTATATTGAGGTACGCCATTCTGTTTACTGCTCTAGTAAATAAGAAGAAATCACTATTTTACAGCATCTCATTTGATTCCAGTTTGGCCAAGCATTAGATAACTCAAATCGCACTTTCTTTATTATCTTTCATATACTGCAGCACGCAATAAAGCACCATTAACAGCCTCCTATCGATTTTTATGTGGATGCTGCTGGTGCGTTGTCCACACAGCCATCATGATGTCTCAAACTAGCATCAGCACTAAAAATTTTACAACTCTTTTGTGGGCTTGGCTGCATAATGGTAGTGCCCTTTATTGCAAGCTCCTCCGCTGGCTGGGAGAGCCAGGCTGACTACGGAGCTCTTGGTGGGATGGAAATGAGAGTTTCCTCCAGAATTGCCTGCTCCAGGCTTTAGGATGCTGTCCTCAAAGGACTATGTGGGAACAAAGTGGGGGGGGGTGAGAAAGCAACAGGAAGCGCTGATAAAAGCTTCAACAAAATATACACTATAACAACAAAAAGATGAAAGCCTCTTGAGTTAGACCAGGCTCTTTTTTAATAAGCTAAGCCTTACATTTATCTACTTAATGCAGGACATGTATTATGGTTTCTAATGAGATAATAAAGCACTCCTCACCTCCTAAAATCAGAGGCTGGTATGTGCTGTCTTGGATGCTGTATGCATGTTTGTGCTGTCTGAGAGACTGATGTGGGTATGAGGGCCGAGTGCCCCATAATGAAGCCTGCTCGTTTACTTAATGGCTGAGAACATTGCCCGCACTGATAGTGGCCAGGCTGGGCCCTGTGGCGGTAATGGATGGAGACCAGCTAATGAGGCTTCCCTTACTCCTGCGATTACAGCCTGCATGTTGACCGGTGTGTTGAAATCAACAACAGAGCAGATCGAAGGCGAGCCGCCATCGCAGCAGAGAGCTCTCAGGCTGACTTAGTCTCTCATCGATGGATGTGTGCTGGCCTTTTAATCTATGAAAGTCAAAATGCATACGGTAACACAGCGTAAATTTGACAGATGTTCTATTATTTTGTAATCAAAGTTCTGTCTTTATTTTCAAGTGCCAGCAACAATCCACTGGTAGTGCTCTGTAGAGTGTCACACCAACTTAAAGATGCTAAAATTCAGAAACTGTTTAGACTTTACAGAAGGCATAAAGAGAGAGCCAAACATCACCAGCTGTTCCAAGTGAAACCAAGCCTGTGCACAAACCAAAGAGGAGGATATTAACTCTTTGAGTGCCAAAGCGATGGTGACTTCATTTAAAGTTATCCTCACCGCCAAGGAGGTTATGTTTTCAACGGGGCTTGTTTGTTTGTTTGTTGGCTGGTTTGCTAAATAACTCAAAAAGTTGTGGATGGATTTTGACGAAATTTTCAGAGTTGGTCAGAAGTGGCCTAACTTAAAACTGATGTTTTTGCAAACTGACAAACCAACAAGCCAACAAAAAAAACAAACAAGCCCCGGTGAAAACATAACCTCCTTGGCGGCGGGGGTAACTTTAAATAAAGTCACCACCGCTGCCTTGGCGGAGGTCTGCGCTCTCTGAGTGCTTTTCTAGTTCCATCAATGGATTTTTTCTTCCCTGATGGCACAGGCACATTCCAAGATGACAATGCCAGGATTCATCGGGCTCAAATTGTGAAAGAGTGGTTCAGGGAGCATGACACATCATTTTCACACATGGATTGGCCACCACAGAGTCCAGACCTTAACCCCATTGAGAATCTTTGTGCTGGAGAAGGCTTTGTGCAGCGGTCAGACTCTACCATAATCAGTGCAAGATCTTGGTGAAAAATTATTGCAACACTGGATGGAAATAAATCTTGTGACATTGCAGAAGCTTATCGAAACAATGCCACAGCGAATGCATGCCGTAACCATGTGTGACCGTTTTTGGTGGAGACATTTTTTTTGGCCAGGCAGTGTACGTTAAAGTGTTTCTTCGACAGCGGGTCACTGATTGTGGGCTCTTGCACCCCATGAATAATTTTGGGGCTTCTGGGAAATGTAGTCAGAGCATAAAGAGACGGTATCACCACAGAGATCAAAGCAGGAAGCGGATACAATCACGATTAGAGAGCAAAACAGACACATTCTGGACAAAAAGTGCCATCTTTGGTGGGAGCGGCCTCTACCTCTGATCAAGAACTCTGATCTGAACAAGAACGGAACAAATGTTTTTTTTCATGATGAAATAGCGAGTCTCTTCTTTCATTTGAGCTATTCTGTGTTTTCAGAGAGATGGTACAAAATATTCCGTGAGTCTTTTAATATGACTCATATATATATATATACACATATATGTGTGTATATATACACATATATACACACACACACATACGTATATATATACACATATACGTATATGTATATATATATGTATATATACACATATATACGTGTGTATATATACATACGTGTATATATACACACGTATATGTATATATATATATATATATATATATATTTATATATATATAAAACTCAAAATGGGCAGAAATGCTGTCACTTTCAGTTCTATTAAATGGCTAGCACTCAAAGGATGACGTGGTGATTATTGTGTTAAAGAAAAAGAAAGAAATCCAATGAAAACACAAAAAACAACAATGAATTCCTCCTGTTAAGAATTATTACCTGTGTGTCCCAGTTATGGTAAAACGTACTCCTGCGCCACAGACTGCCACTGTTCTGAAAATCCTTCTAAAAGCACATTAATGAGCAACATAATTTTGCTGGCTGACGTGTGTCTTTACTTCATGAATTTTAGTGTTTTGGTTGACGGCATCTATAGCAACCATTCCAGTGGTCACAGTAGGGTGGAGATGATTTGTCTGGTTTGGGAGAGCTAAGACAGGATGACGGAAATGTTTAACAGGTTATTGATTAAGCACTGGTGGACGGAAGCATCTATGAGAGAGCGAATGACCTGGAGTGCTTATTGATAATGTAATGACAAGAAAAGGGCCCTCCAAACAGTCTGGTCTACCAACACAACTGCTCTCCAAAGAAACAGAAGCACCAGAAAGAAGAATCAATAAAAATGTCTGCCGTTCACGAGAATAAACAAACATTCCCCTACATTTAGTTATCCAGTTAGTTGTGTCTGGGATGTTGCTAACAAAATGTTTGGAAGAATAAATATAATATAGTTCGATTGAGGATTTGTTTGCAAGACCTGATGATTTCTAACAAATATGAAACCTTGACTGGAGGGGCTGTCTCTACCTTTTGGATGGCCTCGTAGACGGCTCGAAAAGCAGGCTGCTTGTCATCATGGTAAACCCCCCTGTTACCATGGAGAATGAAGACACCTTCTTGATCAGCCTGTTGACAGTTGCTGCCATAAATACAGTGGTCTGGACGGTAGTTCCACTGGCAGGGGAACACATATAGGCTTTCTGTAACAAGATCACATGGAATGATTGCAAAATACCCATTTATATTTTTCAATCACACTGACAGAAGTATGAAAGAACATTTGCATGAATGAAAATAAGTCCTTGAATTACACGAAGTATGTGAATTACTTAACATGTTTAAACAACACAATAGGAATATACGTTTGATGTCGACCAAAAAACTGTCCAAGGGTTGCTTGGAATTTCAGTTACACTCAATACACTAACTAATGGGAGAGGGCTGGTGTCTTTACATTGTGGCTTGATGTTTTTTCACATTTCATATTCAATTCTAACACTTTAAATCGTGCAAAGTAACCTCTACTACATATTAAACATTGAATTGTCCACATCTGGCTGAATTAACACTTCCCCATCAGAGCAAAGTGAAACAATTTTCAACCTTTACGGTTGATATTTTTAAGATTAAAAGACCTGTGGAAACCCTGTCAGTGCATCCTTGTTTGTGCCCTGGGCTAGTGTAACATTCATGACTAAATATATTGCTGTATATATGATGGAACAAACCTGGGTTATAGTGAAATATGATATTAAGAAGGTCCTGGTCACCCCAGGTGATATTGAGTTTATACTTCTGTAGAAGAGGCATAAGGATTTCCTCCCACTTCAGTGCAACTGTTGTCATGTCATTCTAGAAGGAAAAACACAGTAATCATATCAGTTTGCATCAGGAAATGACACACCTGCAATCCCTGTCAACTCCTCAACTTAAACAAACTGTTTTGCTTTAAATTTAGTGATGGCACAGAACGGTATAACTAGAGTGACCTCAGCTGGTCAATCTTGGTGGTACAGCTACTTCTGAGGCCTCCTTCAAATTATGTTTTGCCGACTATCTGATTATAAAAATGTTGTTTTACTCCATAGATGTTTATACAGATCTCCACCTGTATTAGTAGTTGTGTTAGCATCACAGTTTTCTCACAAACATTCCTGTGGGCCTTGACATAATTCAATTTACATAAAAAATGTTCCATATCTGCTTCGTGCTCCTAACCTTCATAGGGCACTTATCAATAACCTGTATTGTCACAATGATCATCATGAGTCAGAGACACCAGAGTGAGCACGTGGGTCAGAGAGTATGTTTGTGTGGGACAATATGGGACACATTATAATGCTGGGGGGGTACAACATCCATCCAACCCTAAAAAAAAAAATTCTATTGAAACCATTAACTTATAAATATCAATGCAATGTTTATTTGGTTTCCCACAGAATGTGTTGAGCCTTCATTTTAAATACGAAGGACTTAATAATGCATTTGGTTTAAACTGATTTTTCCAACACTTCCATTAAAGAAAACATGCTTGCATGCATCCACAGAATTAAAGTAGCTTATTTCTGATTATATATGATTGTCAACACATAATGCATAATGTGGTAAATGTTCATTAGATCAGTTGCTGTCTTCATATTCCACCTAAAAGTGCATTGCAGTTTAGCTTCTGCCTTTGTTTTATGCCAATAGAGCAAAACAGCGACAGGGAGGAAGGTGATGAGACCTTGCGCTGGTTGACTGACATCTGACACAGGCAAAGATAATTGCCCACTTTTGCTTACTACACAGCCATTGGATAAAGGCCAATAATTTGAGAGGTAACAGTTGGACCATTTTGCATTGGAAAAACACAGTTAATCAAACGTGGAACACTGTCTCAAATTGTGAAAAACGCAGTATAGTCCTGCACACTCACCAGTATTCACCACTATGCAGTACCGACACTTCTACATTTATGCTTTGGTGTACCGTGATATTTTCTTGCATACCGTCACTTCTCACAAGCTGCCGGTTCTCTTTTCTCCCTCTTCATATCATAAAAATAATTTGAGTACAGAAAGTTTTCTCTCCAAGCTTTTTGGGGGTTATTCATTGGATTTTCAATCTTCTTGGGGGAAGATCCCCAAACTAAATATCTCCTTGAATCTTTCATTCACTGGAGAAATTCAGATTGTAATAATGAATGTTGATACATGTGAATAAGGGGAGTACTGGCACTATAATCAGCAAAAGCAAAAGCTAACAGTAGTTAACATGCTGCAAAAAACTGTACAGGAAATGAAATCTACACTGCACATTACCTTAAAATATTTTCCCCTGAGACGCGTCATGTTCATGAGCATGACCCCTGAGTTGATGCCTGTCTTGCCATAGTAAGGGTGGCGGGCAAAACGGTTGTACCAGCCGATGCGTGGCTCTTCGTGCTCTGGAGCCATGGCAGCCAAGTGGCTTGAATTGAACTGAGAAAGAATAGCCCAGATGTCCTCTACTGGCTGCAGAAAAAGGATATCTGTGTCCACATAGAGCAAAGAATCCACTTCCTTCAGAATTAGCTGGAAAATAGACCACAAAGAAATTCATGAGCACATTTTGCAAATGTGTAATTGTTACAGGTTATACACATAAAGGTGGACTCTAGACCTACTGGCAGGAAGAGTCTCTGAGAGGCACAAGGTTTGAAGAGCTTCTTCCACTCCTTTGCATTCTCCTCAGGAAAAGTGATGGGGTAGATGGTGAAGTTAAACTTGATCTGAACTGTCCTGGGCCACGAGTCCAGCTTTAAGAAAAGATAGCACAAAGAAAAGTTGTACCTCAACAATATCCACATGTACAGTTCTTTTAAAAATGATGCATCTCAGCTTTTTGGCCAAAATGTGACAACAATTACATAAAAATAAGCATTTGCTGTAAAAATATTCTACATGCACAATTGCAGACTGTTACTGAAACATCCTTGAGTTTACTTTAGCAAGTTGTGCCATCTTCATTGATTGTGATTCATTATACAGTCATGGAAAAAATTATTAGACCACCCTTGTTTTCTTCAATTTCTTGTTCATTCTAATATCTGGTACCACTAAACGTATAATACAATGAACACAACAAAAAATGCAGCTGGTCACATAATACTTTATGTCCTATTTGACATTCTTAAGCTTAATTGATTCCCAGGGTATATAAGAGGCCATTTCATGTCACAAGCAGCACTGCACATGCAAAGGCCTAGAGTGGTTTCCTGCTTACATTCAAGCCGTAGCACAACTCAGAAGTTGTCAGCTCTCACATAATGCCTAAAACAAAAGAATTATGTGAAGCAACAAAGGCAGCCATCTTGGCACTGCTGGAAATTGGCATGAGTGAGAGACAGGTAGCGAAAAAACTGAAGATCTCCAAGACAGCCGTTCATTACAACAAAAAAAAAAACAAGCTGAACATGGCACTACCAAATTGCTACCTGGCCGTGGCAGGAAAGCGTCTTTCTACCCCACGAGATGACCGTGCACTCATCCGTTCCTGTGTCAGGAATCGTCGTCAGACCTCCAGGGACCTTAAAAATGAGTGGGCACTGTCGAGAAATGTGACTTGCTCGGCAAGGACAGTTCGAAACCGACTTGTTGAAGCTGGTTTGAAGTCACACAGAGCACGCAGGAAGCCCTTCATCAATGAAAGGCAGAGGAAGGCCCGGTTACTCTTTGCTCGAGACCACAAGGATTGGACTGTTGATGATTGGGCTAAGGTTCTCTTCAGTGATGAATCCAATTTTGAATTGATGCCCACTCCGGCCAACTTACTGGTTAGGAGGAAGCCTGGAGAAGCTTACAACCCAGACTGTCTTGCCCCTACAGTAAAACATGGGGGTGGATCAGTCATGATCTGGGGTTGTTTCAGTCTGAGTGGAACAGGGCAAATGCAATTGTGTGAAGGCCGAATGAACCAGGTCAAGTACAGGACTACCCTTGAAAACAGTCTTCTTCCATCAGCTGGAAAACTCTTTCCTGCCTCGAATGACTGGATTTTCCAACAAGACAATGCCCCTTGCCACACGGCAAGGTCAGTTAAAGCCTGGATGGAGAACCACAACATTCGCACCATGCCTTGGCCTGCTCAATCACCAGATCTTAATCCAATTGAAAACCTGTGGAAAATCATCAAACTCAAAATGGAGAACCACAAGCCCAAAAACAAAGAAAATTTGTTTGAATTTGTCCAACAGGAATGGGCTGCTGTGACAGCAGAACAATGTCAGAAGCTGGTGGAGAGCATGCCAAGACGCATGGCTGCAGTCATCAAAAACAATGGTTATGCAATCAAGTATTAACTCTTGTGTGTATCATGTGTTTAAAGCAAACAGAAAAGAAAACATGGAATGCTTAAAAGTAGTGTTTTTGGCAGTACAATGCCATAGCTATTGATGTAAGAATTTAAGTAATTTTGGTTATTATCAAGAAAACCATGGAAAATGAATAATCCTTAGTTCTTAAATTAAACTCTCATGAGCTATTTTTGTTGTTATCATTATAATTGTCCAAACAAATGTACCTTTAGTTGAGCCAGGCATTAAAATTAACAAGAAATTGAAGAAAACAAGGGTGGTCTAATAATTTTTTCCATCACTGTAAGTGAGTTGACAATGATATGTGCTATTGATGACAGATAATGCAATGCACCTTTCATTTGCAAGGTACAAGCTACAAGAAAAGAACAGATAAAAGCACTATAACATAAAAAAGACAAAAATATAAAAGGCTAACATCATCATACTTGCTTAAAACTTGCCTAAAATGTGCAGCCAGAAAAGTAATACACAAGTACATAAAGGTTTTGGTGATTTAGGGAAAGACACTTACCGCATTTCTGAAGTGGTCATGTAGATCATCCTCAGCAAATATGTAAAAGTGCAGAGGCTTTTTGCTGAAGAGAACAGCAGACTTCAACATGGTAAGAGTCTCTTCCAACCTGGGGCCACAGGCCACCACAGCCAGGTGGCTTCTCTCATCACTGTGTTCCTTGACTGCAGAGCCTGATCTCTCTCTAAGAGCCAAGACGAAGTAAAATGATCAGTGATCTAGTTCAGTTTGGATTCGTACAACAGCATGGTTCCACTAACAACTGCAGGAGAAGAAAATAAGGACAATATCAGGAGGCTCAACTGACTGGTGCTTAGCCCTGCCATCAGGTTTAACGACAGGCACAGGTACCAGGATTATCACTTGTGTTCTGCCTCAAAGCACTCCTTGTTCTACTACTGCACCTTGCAAGTTCAGAAATCATGACTGTCACACATTTCGAAGACCACTTTGCCAATTTTCAATCACATCCATGTATACATGTTAGCATATGGCAGGCCTGAATACAATTACAACTGACAAAATCTATCTGTATGAGGCTCGATTTATCGCTCAATTGTGCACCATGCTTAATGGAGTACATGTATATAAATATTTCACGTTAAAATATAATGTAGAAGAAAGTGTTTTTCACCAAATCAGCACAGCTTTTAGGGTAGTGAGACAGCATTACACTATTGACTCAAATTATTTCAGTATGTCTGATTTCTTCTTTTTTTTTTTTTTTTACATAAACTCTGAACTGTGGACCTAGGAAGTAGGTTGAAGTTGTATACTGCAGCCTATTGATTATGATAAAAAAAACACTTACATCTGTGTAAAGAGACGCACAAAATCAGTCATACCCAAGAGATGACTCCAATAAGCAGTTCACTCCACAAACATCAGCAGGCAGTCTCCAATATGGATTCCAGTAAGAAACTGACAGTGATTTACACCTGCCAGAATAAAAACATGATCTTATGGATCCTCACGTTAAATTAATTTCTTGGACATAAAACGTGTTGGGATTAGATCTACAGCTAACAAGTTCATTCCTTAAATCCAGCCAAGGGCTAACGAGAGACAGAATTAGCTAGCTAACAGGTGGTAGGTGTTAGACTCATACAAGGTAACGTTAGTAATTTATAACACATGCAAATGCATAACAACACAATCAATACTATAGATTCATCCAAATCATACCATACTGCCATACCAGTAATTAACGTTCATAACGTTTTATGACTTACAACATTAGCTTTAGCAAGTAAATTGGCTAACGTTAACGTTAGCAACATTTTGCATTATTTCGGTCCAGTCACAGTCACGCTAACTTAACAGTAACCACAACCGTAGGTAAAGCTAATCGCAAGCTAAATGAATGTGTTGCCCAATGAAAAGAAATGAAGGACAGGCGACGTTAATTAGCTAGCTAGATAGCCAAGATACCTGCCAACACCTCCTTCACGGTCTCGAAGGCCTGTCAGTCCTGGCCTTTTCCTGACAGCGTGTGCGGAATCCTGGCTGCGCCTGCCCGGTATCCCCTGTTCTTTCAGGCCCCAGTCGTCTCTGTCCTCCAAGGTGGAAGCCAGTTGATTGCACACATACAACAGTGAAAAGAAGGTGAAGACCATGCACAGGAGAAACGCTTTAAGATAGCATCGCATTTTGCGTTTCAAGTTTTATGCGCTAACGGCACATTTTTGTCGATCTTAGCCACCATCTGATAAGCTACTAGCAAGCTAAGCTGTTTCATAAATCAAGTCAGAGGCTAAACCTCACAACACAGACTGCGTGTTTACAATTTTCCGCCCCACCCACACGTGTTTTACACGCGTTTCATCTGTCAGTAATGTTACACACTGTGTACAGGACGGACAGGTAGCAGCCAGTGACTCAAAGCTGGGTGCAAAATTCACACAGAAGAAATTCACGTATGATACAAACAGGTTCAAACATTCTGGTACCAGCTGAAATTAATCAAAGTTGTACTTACAAGTATGCGATCTCAGCTATCGCCTTTCTATGGCTTGCCTGTATGCATCTCAGTGGTCATGTGAAAAAAGGTTAATAAAATCAAACACACAATCTATTTACCGCCACCATGACAAGCAATGAGGAAAAATATGTTCCAGTAAAGCAATAAGAAATCTATATATCTTACATCATGATTACTCAACCATTATAATGAAAATGTTGAAATAAAAACATATTCAAGTATCTACAACTTATTTTATTTAACATTATTTTACATTAGAAACCATTCTATAGATTAAATCATGCTTAACTCTAACAAGTGAATGAGAAGCATACTTAGAATATTTTATGTTAGACAGTAAAAAAAAAAAAGATTGCATCCGATGGCGTAAAATGAGAGCTGGATAAGGCCAGTAGCCAACAGTGTTATGATTTATAATAATGGCAAAGTGGAAATAATGCTTAAAAAGGCTTATCATGAACATAGGATGCCATTAAGTGCAAATAACAATAACAAAATTCAAGGATAAACTACAATTCTGAGATAACTTCTTCATTTTCTTTCATAATGCATCATTTATTTTGTGCAGCGATGACCAACTCAGTGCTGACGTAACACCGATGTGTTAAAACACAAGTAACCACAACACGTGGCACAGTTCCTCAAGGTTTTAATGCTACTGTTCCTTTCTTCCATTCATCCTGATAGATTTCGCTGCAACAGTTCTTTGAGTTGAGCATACAGCATACATCCTGACTCCTTCTTTATCATCACAGGAGGCAGTGGAAAGCACAGCCCCAAAGGAAGTGAATGCTATCATATTGGCATTTATAGTATTATTAATGCATGTCGAAGTTACTCTCTGGTTGAGCTTGTTGAGAGTGCAGCAGAATGGGTTGTGCTGACTGGGAGGGCGAAGGTTAGTGAGTCTCTCCATTAACCGGTGAGCCTTCCACATGAGGTGACGAACATCTGGAGACCCCTCGTTCAGTGTTATCAGAGCTTGAGCCACTTTGACTGTGTTGGTCTGCTGAAGCAGCACTTGCTGAGGTGGATGTGGGTTTGGCTTTCTCCTTAAAGTCTGTGATTATGACAGTCAAGTCTCCAACTGTGACCTCCAGATGCTGGGCGCTGCTCCTGTCAATGTTTTTTAACCTGGGCCTGGTGACAAACAAACAGGACACAAATATATTTCAGTGGTGACCAAAAAAAGTATCAAAAGCTATTATGCTATTTCCTTTGAAAATATGAAGTCATTACCTCATCTTTTTATGGTTTTTCTTTTTCAGTGTTGGTTCTCTATCACTCTTGTCTTTCTCTGATTTTTCTTTCTTCTCCTTTTTGGGGAGTGTTGGTGGTGCAAACTGTTGGTTTGCTTGCTGTGCAACCAGCTGAGAAACAGGTCGTGGTTTTCTGCAAGACAAAAAAAAATGTTTGGTCTCGGTTACATTCATATCACTGAACCTGTGAGTAGGTTGAGTGTGTGGTTTGCACTCCTGCACTGTGTACCTGTTCAATATGAGCAGAAGGAACAATAATTTATAATATGTAATTATTGGCTGAATTTTAAATCTCCAAAACTTTGATGAGACTGGAATGCTCAAGACCATCTTAAAACAGTATTCAGGTTCTCATAATTTACATACACTGAACCAATCTTGCAATTACAATCTTGGTCTCCTGTATCTTTAATTTAAAGAGCACAAGGATGGCCTGTATTAACAGCAGAAATGATTACAGCAAGAAAATCTGTTTCTGTGTTCATATGGGCAACTGATTATTTGTCTTCAGAAACAATCAGTTTGTGAACTTGTCCTTTGAATTATGGTTCTGACATGAATTTAACCCATGGAAATATATACAACAAGAGTACCGGTGACAGGGATACATAGAAAATAAAAAGTGATCAGCGGGTCTGCAAGATCGTTTGAGATATTTATAACACTACTGTGTCCTTAAAACTGCATGTAAAATAAACAGCTTCTCCCCTGGTCCCCTGGAGTTGCCTTCACAGACTTTATCTTTCCCCTGTTGGCAGTGAGTTACCTTTTCTCTGGCTCTCATTTTCACACACCTTTACTTTTGCTCCTCCCAGGCTACCTGATATAATGTATGATATGAATCTTATTTCTTTCTTTTTTTCAAACATCCACTAAGTTGCCAGTTCATTAGATCCACCTCACAACAACTAACAGCCTTGCAACAAACCATGCCATACACAGGTGTGTGGAGGTGAGTGGTGTCACTAATATTGTCAATGACATGAATTGTGTGAATACAGTCCATTTATATAATCCAAGCCAATTTAACAGCATAATTCCAAACAGTGTTGTGTTGCAGTTTTAAGCATTTCCCCCACATAAAGTTCTACATTTTTAAGTTTTGAAATGCTTCTCCCCACCACAATGAATAAAACTCTAGCAGGGAAAAGTACATAACCTCAGAGAAAGTGCAGATATGGTGCACTCTTCATCATGTCCGTGAAGTTCAATCAATAACTATCTAAAAAATACTTTAACCAAAAAGAAATGAACACGAAATCATTCACGTATACGATTTATTACAGGGTTACTGTAACAGACAGGCGAACCTATTTTAATGATGCCATTGCTCTGATCGTTTACCATGAACAGCTACAGTTATTCTTACCGAGTCGACGTCCCCTTCCTGACATCACACATCATGCACTTGAACGCCTCAGCGGTGTTCTTGAACGTGCAGACGCTACAGTCCCAGTAACCATCGTCCGCGGAGGGCTTCGACTGCCGCTTTGGCCTTCAGACAAAAACAAAACATAACACTGTGATACCGCTGTATTTTCAATGAGTACTATGATTTCCAAGAAAACCCGCTAGGTTAAGATAACCGGAACAGGAAATACACGTCTCTAAAGTTCTTTTCTGCTCACAAGTCAGTCATTGAGGAAATGCTTTGAGTTCACACAGGCAGTTTGCCCCACATTAAACCAGCAGCCAGCCGCCATGAACACTTCAGTAAAACCAGCTCCATCCATTGACCGAGCTCTCTGTTATCAAACGGCCCAATAAAGTCCTCATTCAAAGATACTAGCGACAGTTTTACCTTGTAGGGCTCCTCTTATCTCCCATATTATGTAACTTCGACTCGCTGGAGTTAAAAAGGGTCTATGTTACAGGTGAAAAAGCGCATTTAGCTGCTACTCAGCTGTCGTGGAAAGTCCTGTCGAGGGACCGTCACGTGACACGGGTTCACCCAATCACCTTTAATGTAATCACAACAGACAGAGGCAGCAATATGTGACACAACATTGATGGAAGGCGCTCTGAACATTTTACAGCGTTGGAAGATGATATGTATGCGCTCAGACAGGCTTCAGTGCGGTATTGGGAAGGGGAGTACTCTAATACTGTTTGGGAATATGAACTGCAATGAATTAGCATATAATAGGGATTTATGTGCAGTTATTTAAGATAGGATAGGAAACGTAATCATTTACTGGGTTAGTATAGTGTATAGTAGTTATAGTGTCACGAACAGGGAAATCTACAACGCAAAAGCAGCAAAGTGGTTAGTGCAACAATAATAACTATATTTGTGGACAAGGGTCCACAACTATAGGAACATAGGGACAACATAAGTTAACAAGATACGCGAATAACAACATAGGTGAAAATATAACTTTATTGGTATCGGTACGAATTTTAAGAAATTAAGTTGTGAACTTGAGATCATTGATTCCACACGGGGAAAATGTCTCTGCAGCAAAATGAAACATGAAAAGCAGATGTAATGACCTTATTTTAATTATGAGCATACACAATGTGAAGCTGGGAAACTAAAATATAAAATGTACTATGACGTCACACATAAAGAGTGTACTGAGAGCCTACACAAAAATGTTGCTGATTAAATGATATTGGTGTGTTCTACATTGTACTCTGCTTAACAATTTGATTCGTATTCCCAACATGATATACACTGGATTAGCTTCACATTGGCAAAGCAAGCTACAAGAAACCAGAGGCCAGGTTCCTGTAATGAGTACTTTTACTTTTATACTTTAATTTCAGTAGGCTACCTTTACCTTTGATCGAGTACACAGTATTTACATGATAGAGTGTTGACGTTGCCGTTAGTCGCCACCAGAGAGAGGAGGCGCTTTGTTTTCCGGAAGTATAGTGTTCAGTGAAGAAGAGCAGACCGGAAACTGATCCATATTCAGCCATGCTCAGGTGGAAGTCAAGCTAGGTTTGTTTTGGTTTGCCTTGCACAAGTACACGGAGATAAGTGTGCTGATGTTTAACTTGGATATTGTACATATGTCTTCTACCGATACGGGAAACATGTAAAATACAATTTGTGTGAGCTGGAGTATTAAATTCATTGATTGGTGAGTGAGTTTCTTACGACTTGGGTTGTGACGCTAATTAGCCAAGCTTGCTAACAACAGTGCAAATACCGTGGGGCTTTCATATTCATGCGCAATAACATCATACAATTTAGCAAAACTTCAATCATTTACCATTTGACAGTCGTATTGTTTAGATTCACATGCATTGTTCACATCTACAGCGGTCTTTAGATACTTGGATAATCTTGATACGTTCAGTTAAAAGAAGAGGAAATGGAGTAGAAGTGTTGACAAGTGCGGGTGTGGAGGAACCCATGACGTTTATATAAACAGTTATAGTGTAATGTAAAATAATAAACAAGTGTGTTGTTCTGGCAAACATTTAAGACTGTGAGTGGCAAAACGTTATTGTAGAGTTATGTTGAGTGTGTGTGTTAAATGGCTCTGTTGTCTGTGTGAGTCAGTTATAAGGCTTTACTCTGTTCTTTCCTCTAGATCCATCGTTCTCAACTGAGACATAGTTCGCCTGTTAGACAGGGAACCAAAATCATTCCTTCAGTAGTAAGTGGAAAATCAACATGAGTAATTATCAGTAAATGCACATTCGAATAACCATTTTCATAATACATGTATAGATAATTAAACAGAATTATGTGACAAAGATGACAATTTTCAGCACAGTTATTCAATGGATAATTTGTAAGAGAACTCATGTCCAGTAATGTTAATAAAAAAAACTTTTTTTTTGCTTTGCAGTGTCATATCGGCATGGACAAAGATCAATTAGAGATGCATATGAGGATCACTTCTCAGCAATGGATTCAAGAGAAGTAAGAGAAGAAGTTTTTTGTGTCCAAAATGCATTAATTGGTGGTAATTAGTTCTTAGTGGGAGGAACTGCTGGGTTAACAGTCATTTATGTCATAATACTGTTTCTTAAGTCAAGGCTTGTAATTTTTTAGTGACCATGGTAGGTATTTATGATAGTTTTAAATATTCATTTACTTTTTATTCTTTTGAAATAAGGAATAAATTGATGGTGCATCTAATTCTCATTCCACTTTTTATCTCAGTTATTATGTGACCATTTTTTTCCCTTATATATGGGAAGGTACAATGTACAAGCCTGTAGCTTCTTAACCTCTCCTTTCATGTTTCTTTTTTCCATTTTTTGTGTGTGCAATAAAGAAAAACTAGTGGATATAGCGATTCTGTGTGACATTGTGCGATTCATTCAGCCCTTAGATTCCAGAGACAGAGAGAGTCTTACTGTAGAACATCTTTGTAAGAGTCAGGCAGCATGACATGATCAAGGTCTTACAGAGACATTGTTTATCACTTGATATTTTAATTTTGGACAATGCAATGGCAATTTATGCTATGGGAATATATTATTTATTGGTTTAAAATTGGGGTGATTTCAAATATTGAACTTAAAAATTTCATCTTGAGTAAAGAGCGGCTATTATGTTTAATATAATATTGTGTCATTTCAGGTGACAGTCCATCGAGTGGTCAATATTGTTGAAAGGAGGAATCCGATGCCTCGCCCACTTGTGGAATTCAACAGAGGTTTTAATGATGCCCAGTGGTGTGGTGGTCCTCGAAATTACCAGGACGTGAGAGAATATCATGATGAAGGCAGTTACTCACACAATGATCGTCGATATTTTGATGACAACGTCAACGGCAATTTTCGAAGACACAGCCCACATAATGTAAGACAAGCTTGATGTGCATAATTTATAATCTAACTGTTTGGCGTTACAGGTTTAAATGCAAGTGTAGAAAATAGGACTGTGTGTTGTCTTATTTTTAGCTGATAGAAACAGAAAATACAAATAGAAATGTTAAGCCATGGTATGTTAGAAAGTTTAACAATCGAAAGGTAAATTGCATTAGTTTAACTGGGTATTATAGGCATTTTTGTTAAGTTTGCAGAAGGTTCCCTGTGGAGTTTTCATGGAAACAAACTTGTTTTGAGATTAAGTGTTATGAAAGATAGTATCATAAAAAATATAAAAAGATAATTTTTTAACGTTAATATTCTGCGTTATTGTTTACATCTAATTTCAAGGAGTTGTTATAATTGTGATTTTGTTTTCAGGAGGGCCCGTACCCCCAGCCGTCATATGGCAGAGATGACTTGAGGCATCAGTTAGGCTCAAGGTAATTAATATTGATAATGACACATTTTCTTTGTCACATCCCGATTATTTCAGATTGCCAGTTGCATCAACATTGTGTAAAGCACAAAAATCCCCACAAGATGGAGCCAGAGCGCAATCTTTTGAAAGTTTTTATTAGTTTGCTAGATAATTAATGACCTACACTGTATGTTACTTTCTTTGCATGTAATATCATTGAGGAAAAATGGGTTCAGTTAGCTTATGAGTGTAAAATTACTTGAATTCTGTTTAAATTATTTACCATACATCCCATCAAATAGTAAAAAAATGACACATCTTTAGAACTTGAGTCTTTGGAAAATACTTTGCAGGAAAAGCTTTGGAAAAGACATTTAGAAAGCATATTTCAATCATCTGTGACCACACTGCTCTTGAGATATGTTGAAGAGTCCAGCAGTTCAAACTCCTACATCAACTCCAGACACTGTTCTTGCTCCAGTTTCTTCAACATACCAACAGTTTACGGGCCCAAGCTCTCCTTTCCAGGAGTCATACCAGGCTAGAGAGGCGGACAAAGGGCACTAGTGTCTACTCACTCAGCCAAACAGCCCCACCCCAATCCCTTACCCACCCTGAGAGGAAAAACAGCTGGACCACTCCCTCTTCAGTCAAACACCCACACACACCTCTGATATTAGAGTAAGCAATATTTTAATGGCCAACGTGAACAGGACGAATGATAACAACATTGATAAACTGTTTAACTGTACAGAGGGGCGCCTGACTGTTATTTTAAGATGGACTTGAAAAACTGTTACAAGTCCAGATCATCCTTCAAAGTCATCCATGTAATATTGTTCCGCCCTTCAAACAAAATGGTACATTAGCAGCGTTTAGGTTTAGGGAACATTTGTACATGGATGGCTTTGAAGGATGATCTGGACTTGTAACAGTTTTTGCAGTCGTGACACACTTAAATTATGTCCCCATGTTCCCTTGTAAAGGTTTTACCTAGAAACTATAAAATAAGTGAACTTGATGCACAAGTTAGTCTAAAGTTACCTTGCTAAATGAGACTCAAGTATTTTATACAAACCAGGTGTGTTTTGTGTCGTTATTAAAGAAAGAAAATAGTTTTATTTAGTTTCTTGGGTCTCACAGTTATTTTTAGACTTCATGTTTCATTCATTCATCAGTGTAGCAAAAGTCAATAACATGAGTATGTTTCTTAGGGTATACATGTATATTCGAAAACTAAGAACACAAGTCAGTTGTGCAGCATATATGGTAATTCAGTGTTTGGCAAATGGCAGGCGGAGTCTTAGCTTCAAACAGACCGTGAGTCGTAAAAGTTTGAAGCCTTGTTAGACCTGCTCTTTGTTTGAGATGTGGCTTGAGTTCAGGCAGAGTTCATGACAACCAGGTGCCTCTGGGTCATTCATACCTCTGGACTTAAAGGCTGATGCTGGAACAAAAGCTTTGAGCCTGGAAAATTATAAAAACGAGGTGCAATAAACAATGACGTTTCACTGCTTCCACAAAGCCCCGTCACATGCTAGAGGATTGCATTTTTACATTACGTGGTCCTAACAGTGCTTTGTGACTTCACCTCCTTATTTAGACTTAATCACAGCTGTGCCTATAATTGAAGACTGATAGAAGTGAGAGAAGACCAAAATTGGTCAAATTGTCTCCAAACTGGTCCAAAGTGGAAGATTGCCTCAACTCTACAAATTGATCAGTGTCCCACTGAGATGGAATTTCAGTCTTTGTGGTTTTGTCTTCTGTCTTCTTCTTCAATCAGCAATGATGAATTCACACTGAATATACACTACATATGATTTATTAATCATATTTTGCGCTGTCTGTTCTTTACCAACCAGTCTACTAATCATGCTAGTTATTAATATGTCTGTATTTCTTAAGTCAGTGTGTTTTTTTTTAATGTTTTTCAGGAACAGTGGCAGAGGTGGTCCCTATTTCCGCAGCAGAGGTCGAGGGTCAGGCCCTCCTCGAAGGTCAGTGCCAGGCAGAAAAGCCAAGTCACTGCTCTCATATCCATATGGTTTTCTATTTATCAAACCTCCAACTGTGTCAGGAGACAAGACTTGAGGCCAATTGCTTCAAGAAGACAGCCTCCAATCAAATATCAAGTTATATTCCAAGTCGTATTTTATGATGAGGAACATTATATTTATCAACGACCCGTCACATTACAACAGATATTTCTTTATGACTACAGGAACTCTCCGCCTGTAGCAATCAGGCGGGATCGCTCTCCTGCAAGGAGGGAAGCTCAGCCATCTGTAACCGTCCGCTCTGGATCAAACACCAGCAGCAGGAGCTTCTCCCCCGATCGGAAGAAAGGCTTCACCCACCAGCAGAGCCAGCCAAGGCGTAAGTATGAAGTACTCACTTACAATCTTGCATTGTTGAATCTCTTCACATTCACTGCTCATGAATACCAGGAATGAAACTGTGGTATAAGGGACAGAGGAAACTCCTGCTCTGTTGTGCAGATTTACTTAATTAATTGTTGCAAAGAACTAGCAGTGATCTGTCTGACCTACTGCCAATAACACAGCACCAGTCTGAACTGTGACTGGCCGCAGCAACACCTGAAGGAGCACAGATAGTGAGGTACAGTGGAGTGAATTTACCCATATCTAGTACAATGTTTGTCCTTGCAGCTGTTACTACTACCCTCTGTAGTGACAACAAAAGAGGTAATTTCCCCATTTCACAGAGGCACACATGTAATTATTAGTCTAAAGGTATTAAGCCATTCCAGGTGAAGCATCTGTTTTCAGAGGCGGTGTGTAATGTGAAGGGTCAGGGTGTGCTGAAACACGTCAAGATGTTAATTACACTAACGCCACACACACGTTCAGAGGCTGGGAAAAAGCATACCCTTGCCTTGGTTTATTGGGGTGGTTTGGTTTTGGATTCAGAACCTGACCTTTTCTCAAGTTCATGCACTGGCTTAACAATGTCTTCAACATCACTCTGTGTCCGTCACTTTTACAGGCTTTCTTTTGTGACTTCTGCAGGCTTTAGAACTTTAATTAGCAACGCTGAGCTAATAAATTTTATGGATTCACATTTTCAAAAAAAAAAAAAAAAAAAATCTTGTTTAAAGGGCTCTGACATAAGCAATATTATTCGTCTGAGGCAGAGGATATTAATTTATCCAGTGCTTTGATTTCAAAGACTCATAAACATATTAATGCGTTAAGGCTCAACTTCATGTCATACCACCCTTTGAAAATGCAATAAAACTGTGAGAACAGTTGTACCTCCCGACTCCACTCCCATCTGGGATACTAATCAGGCTAGCGTAGCAAAATACACAAAAATAGGCTTTAAAGTGATATGGGGTATGCAAACCATGCTTTGTCACCGAAGCTGTGAATTTTTTTCCATTTCATTTTTTCCAACATCTTGTTTGATGATAAATATTATAGGTGAATAAGACGGCAAGGCTTGGTGAACTGACAGTCAGGGAGCACTGCATGAGCTCCATTTACAAAAACTGACTCTTACAATGTGGAATGTCACCTGGAGAGCATTTAAAACTAGATATAGTTGGGCCTCTGGAACCAAACACTTCCTCTGTGTAGTTGCATACCCAGAGAAACCAGGTTACGTGAGTAGAAGTGCTGACATGCTTTGTATTGGTTACTGTAAATCAATGAACACATACAGCACATCACTAATCAGATGTCTCCACTTCTCCACTACTTCAGTCTTATTTTGGAACCGTTAAACAGCTGTACAGCACTGGAAATTTACTTATTTAGACATCAAGAGGCTACTTTGTGTTAATATTAGTCAAACTTTCTACTAGCAAGCAACAATTTTTGTGACTCTCCAAAGTTAAACACCTACAGTATACAGCAGTTTTTCCAGAGGTGACGACAACTCTGCTCTCTCCTGTCTTCGAGGGTGCGTTCATATCCCCATTTAAATACTTATTATCGGTGTAGCTCAAACTACAGTATCTGAGTGTCCGGCTTTCAATCCTGGAGAGAGCTCTACATTGGCACTCCATCACCACACTGAGGGACTCAAATTAAGATGATTCTCATTCTAATCACTGTGGGAGATTTTTCAGTGAAAACAAACAGCGTGGTCATTTTATTTTTTTTTTTCTTTGTAGACACATCGGAGCCAGCAGAGGACAATATTTCAATTTAGGCACAGCTGAACTCCTCGACCACTATTGTGTGGGAGGATCCAGCAAGGGAGTATTAAAAAAAACAGTGATTTATACCTTTCAGCTGCCTCATAATGCCTTGGCTTCACGATTGTTTACAGTGACAAGTGAGGGATTGTTTGGTGTCTCACAGTGGAAAATAATTGTTCCCCAGAGTATTTTAAAAAATACATTATTTTGCAGTTATTTGACAGCACATTGGAGAAAGAGCTAAGGAACGTGTGGTGCCGGACTCTATACAGATTTTAACCGGGGATGCTGCTGTTAACTTGGCATGATTCCCAGACCTCTGACCTATCAGGATGCTCCCCCAGGGTTTGTTTTATTACAGAGCGAAATATGAATGCTGTGCTTTCCTTCATGCATTCTTTATAGCAACTTATTTTATAGTTGCCTCCCCTTCGTTTGAACTTTTTTTAAAAAATTTATTTATATACACTCGAGTGTTTCAAGGTCACTGTTCTTTCCATTCCCATCTTACATGATACTTTTTCCATAGATAAACCCAACATGGTGACGAGTCACACTCCCAGCAGCACTGTGGAGGAGTCTCCTCTGGCATCTGGATCTTTAAAGGTAAAACCAGTATATTTAGGGCAGTCTTAACCATTATTGCTCTTAAAAAAACCTGTTGCAGTGGGTAAAATAAGAACCAAATAAAATAAATAAATAAAACAGCCTCTACTCTAGTTGTACCAACTAATGTAACAGCTTGAAACGCACACTGAGCTGCGGAGAGTCGTTTATATACTTTGCAAAAAATGATCACCTTTACATTTCCTAAGCATAGCCACACTTTTGGTAGAAAAGTCTCGTGCAAGAAAAAGAGTCTTGTGGTTTTCTTGTGGTTTGTCTTTGACACTAGGCAAGGAAATACTCTTTAAAATAACCCAGAACTTAGAATAGGATAGGAATAAATGCTGATATAAAATAAAAAGAAAACAAAGATATGAATTCATCACACCACTACAGATAATATTATCATACTTGTTTTTGTCATGAGCATAGCACAGCCTAAAAACTGGTTGGGAGTATATAAATATACTCTACATGTATAGATAATTGTCCCAAAACAGGCAAAGCCACTAGTATGGAACTATAAAGACTAAAATAACATAAAAAATATCTTCTTTGAATCATCAACATTTAGGTTTAGGTTAAGTTTCCTTTAACTGT
Source organism: Synanceia verrucosa (assembly GCA_029721515.1). NCBI lineage: Eukaryota > Metazoa > Chordata > Actinopteri > Perciformes > Synanceiidae > Synanceia > Synanceia verrucosa. Next base: position 15,700,072 of record CM056556.1, read on the forward strand.
ACGTGTAGCTGCCTGATCTATGTGTGTCAGTGGCTGTAGGGATCCTTTAATCAGAGAGATGCACTGTATATAGTCTTTTCTGTTTCCTGTTGACATGTGGTATGCATAATGAGTGCACGTACCAAAACAAGAACTCAACACTAGTAAGAGAGCAGAGTTGTCTCCATTTGAAACACTTTGAAATCAGAACCAGTTTCTAAACCTGGTGACCTCGTTTCTAACCCTTAACCTTTGGCCCGCCAGGAAAAAACTCTTGCATCTGTAGCGGAGACGGAGGAGGTGGCGGCTGCCAGCATGGAGCCACAGCCGACACCAGAGGAAGACTTCAAGGCTCGCCGGTTAGAGGCCATTAAGGCTAAAGCCCTCGAAATTGAGAAGGTAGTCAGATTTTCTCCATGAAACGACCTAACTTCTGTTAATTCTCTTCACTCTCCATAATAGAACTTGTCTCCACTGTTTTTGTACTTTTCTCCAGTCATATCACCATGCAGAAAGCTTCATCATAACCAGACACCAGCTATTACTGACTTCTAAAATCAAGTTTTCTTAAAACAAGTGGACAAATCTGCCACTGAGTTTTTTTTCTGGTTTCCATAACAAACTTCAGCTTTAGCTTCATTATAAAGTTTTTCAATTTTTTTTGGGACATGGACAGTTATTCAACTAATGTCCTGGAACAGAGAAAACTACAAGAGGAACCTGCAGCTTTATTCCATGTCATTGGCATTATTTTAATCACGTCATCAGCTTTTTAATTATAACAACAAGTTCACCCATGATTAACTTGTATATGCCAACTTTAACAGTCAGAGTAGTTACACAGTTCATGGGCGTAGGTCAGGCAATGTGTCAATGGACAGTTGTTAGGAGAAAATAGAGATGCAATTATTAAATAGCATACATACTAAAGCATTTTGTTTCATATAAAGAATGCAGTTATGTGCAATATACAGACATTCTTGCCCCAAATCTGAAGTTCCCAGTGGGTTAACCTTACTGTGTGGTTGATCATGTGTGGGCTTAACCCTGATCTAGAGGTGTGTCACATATCCAGTCAACCCTTTTACAGTGTCTTTACGATTTGGCTGGGAGTCAAGGTGTTGACGTAAAAGGTGTATGAATGTGTCTTGGCTTGCTTCATGTAATATTTAAGAAATTGAGACACATTTTTGTTGCGAGAAGGAGGATAAGTCAGTGGAAAAGTCCTTAGCACCTCAGGTTGGTATTCCTCTTGTGGCCTGCTATTTGGAGTTGCACTTTTTTCCCCTCCCCTTCATCTCTGTGCACTACAGTACCACTTATCTGTTCCTGTTAAAGCAGGGCAGGAAATGCCCCACAGCGTGCAGGTGGCCCACCCACAGTGTGGTACGTCTCTTGGCATCAGCACACACATGCTTACCCTGCCATTTCTAACTGCTTCTACAGACGTGGTCAGAGGCAGAAATCTCCACTGTCTTTACTGTAGCATCTGCCCTGGGATCAGTTAAACACACCATCACTGCTGGGAATTGCCAAACTGAGGAAATCAGGTAGTGTGCAGAGATCGATCCCCAGCCTCACAGCAGTTTGAATGAAGCAATGAGGTACACACACCAAAATCAACTATTCCATTGTTTTTTTGTCTCATCTAAATGGGGTATTTGTCTGATCTCTAAGGTCTTAGTACTGTGTACACAGCGCTCTTAGCATGGGGCCGAATCATTCGCAAACCAATTTGTCACACCAGCACAGCTCATTGTTTTCCAACCAAGCCTGGTGATAGTGTCATACTTTCTGTGGGTGTTTCAGGCTTATAAATTCAATCCTAAACCACAAACGACTTCATTAACACAGTAAACAGCCTTTCTTATGACGCCACTGTTAACATGTTTCAAAATATTTAACAATTTTTATTATAGGTGGTAATGGCCAGCATGCAGCTGTATCTCTTGTATCACTTGTTATACAACAGATGACCATTGGAGCAATACATCATACTTAGAACTGACCACAGAACAAATCTGAGCATGTAAAATAACAACAACAACACAGAAAGTATCCGTTCAACTCTAGCTGGGAATGATTTTCAGAGAACTCCATTCATCATCTCAATCAACGCAAATGAAACATATCCATTTCAACTATTAGCCCTTCCATTGAGAGGTCCGGTTTGCAGCTTGAGTGATTAAAATGGCTCTTTTAATATCCCTTAATGTGTACCAGCCCTCAAGTCATTACCCAACTTCCCTTATTATGCAGGACCCCTGCCTGCATCAGCGCTCATTTGAACAGAGCCTCACTAAATGTCCACGTGAGTGCCTCATGTATAATCTCACTCAAAACCCCCAACGTCCCAACCAGCACCTACTGCCCCAGCACATTCCTGTCAGTATGTTCACAATTTGGACCTCCACAAACATCCGATTTGGGCAGAAGCCCACTTTTTAAGGCTCCTCCTTAAGGCCCCTAGTGTTACTCTTACTCTTGGGGCTCCAGTCCGTCCTGTGTGGCCCCTTAGTATCAGACTTAAAGATCAGCTCATGGCTCCCACTCCAGGGGAGGCTGATTTAGGAAGAACCCCCCTCCGCAACTTTTTCTCACAACATACAGAGCACGCTCAGGTCAGAACAACCTTTCCTGTTTGTTTAAGGGATATGGGGGCAGTTTTTGCAAAAATAGCCTGGCTGGTTGAAGTCACTTCGAAACCATGTGTAGTGATGCACACGTAAATGCATGATAGCTCACAGTCTTCAGTATCAATAAGGCAAATCTCTCGATTAGAGTTCATTATAAGGGTACCTTTTTTAGCCCTTTCTTCAAGGCTTTAGGTCTGTTAATCTGTGTCGACAGAATATTTTAAAGTGAAAATGTAATCAATGGTTGTAGCTTGGGTAAAGCTAAGGAAGGGTTTTTTTTATTGTCGAAAGATGGCAAACATAATCAGCCATAAGTGATTAGAGGGCGACTGGTTTGAGGGACCACATCTCATTTCGCCCTTGTTTCCTTTCACATCTTCAAACCTGGAACCAATCTTTGCCTCTCCTATATAATGCCCACTTTGTGGAAATGTTTAAGAAAGAAGAAATCTGCACTCAAATAGGTAGTGATGTGGAAATTGACCTGTATAATGTTAACTTAAGATCATACGAACAGGTTAAAATTATCCTGGGAAGGGAGTCGTACAGCGTGCAGACAGAAGGAATCCCGTGTTATTGAATGAAGTTGACCCTGAGCTCAGCTGGCCACACGTGTCGTGAGTCTCTCACTTCCTTGTGGTCCGGGCTGAAGGCTGTCATTATGTGAGGCCGCGAATTCGCTTGACATGATCTGCAGACATTAAATCATGAGCATGAGTCCAAACATCTCCCACAGTCTGGGATATTCCTGTCGGAGTTCGCTCGACTTGCCTTCCTCTGTATGTACAACGCATGTTGTTATACAGTGATAACAGCCTGCACAACTACAATATCCATAGTCATAACAGTTATTTTACCTCAGCATAGCTTCTGATACATTTATCTTTTTAACAGGAGCATACTCTAGCAAGGCAAATTACCAGAGAGGGCAAAATCACATTTTTGAAAAGCCATGAAGGCGAACTGAGGTGATCTAGGACATCATTGTAATTAGAAAGTAGATCACAAAAACTTCATTTTTTCTCATGTGTGTATTATTTCAAACTTATTTAGGCTACTTTGGGCTAGTCAGCAGCCTCTCTATTAGTCTTCTGCTTTGGGGCCTTTCCTTTGCTTGGGGTTCCCATGTGGTGCATTGTCTCCATCCTTATTGTTGCAAGCTGAATGTGATATTATTTTTGTTTCGTTGACCTTTTCTATGTTCAAAGCACCACCCATCTGAGCTTCCTCCCATCTATTAATGGAAAAGATCATCTTGATATGCACTGTGACAAATTTCTTGTTTCTTATTATTTCATATTTTAGGATCAGTCCAACATTGGATTTTCTCTCCGTTCTCTCCCAGTAGTGACAGTTCGTGTGATTGCTATACATATTGATAGATACATGATCATGAGTTAGCCCAGATACACATTATGTAATGTGTATCTAGGCAAAAGAACAGCAGCTGTGGTTTTAAATTTCCCCATAACTGACAGAACCCTGGAATATAGCTGTTTTACCGGTTAACCTCACAGTCCGCTCAAGACTGGACTCTGATTTAAGTTGACAGGCAGCATTTTTCTTTTCATATTTAACAAAGCCGATGACTTCTGCTTTATTGAATTTAACAGACTGTTAATGTTTGATTAGATACTGTCATTTTTTGTTCCACACTGAAAACCCATGCAGCCCAAATTTCTAATATGGTTATGCGGTCCGAAAATGACACAGTTATACAGTTTCTCTAAGAAAGATGCAACCATTTTAATCATTATTTTGAAGAAGTAGGTCACATCTCCTGACACTTAAGTAGAATTTGCAAAAATGAGTGTTTTCCATCTGAGGAAATGATGACGTACAGCTGACGATGAAATACAAAGTGCTATTTAAAAAAAAATCTACATTTCATAGAGACAATATGGTGAGTTCAGGGAGATTTCTTACTTGTAGTGGCCAAGAGAGTTGTTATTTTCAGCCACAGAGAAACCTTCTGTCCGTCCCTGTGACTCTAATTTGTGGAGAGGGGTGATCAGGGCAGAATTAACTCAGCCCCAGACAACCCTGGTATCTCTGTTCCTTGACACGCCAGTGTAGACCTAAACATCTATGGTGGCTTCAGTGCAGGGCCCCACAGTTAAGCTGTTCTCTCCAGGTGATAAAGATGCTGTGAACTTGCACCTGGGACTCTAATAAAGGACCTAACAGCCGTTTTGGGTCAGCAGTAAAATCTGAGAGGGATGTGAGAGCTTGTTACAATGTGGTGTGAAAGAATGCTGCAGCACCAGTAACATACTCTGACACCTCACGTCCCTTTTGTTACGGGTGGACGTGCACTTGAATAGGCTCGCATGTGCTCGTTCGCACATCTGTTTCATGGAATGCACCAATTTACCAGAACCAGGTTCATTAAGTTCACAGTTAGGTATTGATATAAGAGCCGATCCGTCAAAGAGCTGTCAGCTAGAGGGGCTTACTTATTTTTCAGGGCGGTTAAAATGTCCTTCTATTATATGTGCATAAAATGCTGACAAATTCAGTCACATTATGAGGTGCTTGGTTGCCCAAAGATATTGAAAATTACCAGAGACACTTCTGTATTTGTTGTACAGCCTTTAAAATAAAGGCAGAGTCATAATTGAAGACCCCTTTGTCCCAGCTTAAAACTTAAGGGTAACCACACAACAAATAGAAAAGGGAAGACTCAGGGACAGGCTGATCTAAAATAGTCTTTCTCTACACTGTACACTGCAGTTGTGTCATCATTACGAATCCTGACATCCCTGGTGTGGTTGTTTTATGTGCAGCATTACAGGACAGACTGTGAGACATTTCGCACAGTGGTGAAGATGCTGGTGGACAAGGAGCCCAGTTTGGATAATCTGCTGCAGGCTCCACTGGACGAGAACCTGCTGGAGATCAAACAGCGTTGCCTCGATGCCCTCAGGCATTTTGTGAAAGAGCTGGACGAGGTATTAAAGCAGCCAGACACATCGGAGTAAACCACAGTTCAAAACACTGACATTTTCTTTTTTACTTGTGTTTTTTTTTTTTTTAATATGCATATGTGTTATTAACAGGATATCTGCTCGTGGCACTTCCACTTGCTAAAACACAAATAAGATTCCAGACTCATGTTTTTCAAATTAATATAAGGTTACAGTGAAATACCAAAGTATTATGAGTGAAATTAAAGAGGTTTGTGGAGTGTAATGCCCAATATATGGTTTCTATAGATTTTTAAGATTCAGCTGTCTTAACCATAAAATATTATAATGTTAGTTTTGCTGTTGAATCCATCTGATAAATGAAATTATGAAACAGTCCTATCACAAGTTTTAATTCAGTGAAGTACATTATGCTTCTAGTATTTCTTTCAGATGAGGCAGCGAATGCATCTAATGTTCACCGTGACAAGTATTCTGGAACCAGTAAAGGGTCCAATATGGTGTTTTTCAGTGCAGCGCTATTTTATGTTAAATCTACTGACCTTCTATCTGTAGCTTATGCATTTGTTAGTCTTTTGAATCATCAAACATCTTGTGAATATTTTCTTTTAAGTTTTGTAAATAAAACCTGAGACCTTGAATAAGTGATTTCATCTTTTGTTTCCAAGTGTGCAAGAAAGAACACAAATGATGATATATAGATATTTTATTACAATTATCATCTATCTTAGCCTTATTTTCCAGTTTGTACATTTATACAGATTACAATGATTTGCTTACAATGCAGTGACCCATAAATACACCACTCAACCAGGCCTTTTAAAACACAGTGTTGCTCTTAAGATAGCGCTGCACAAGCCTGAAAGAAAACACATTTGAAGAGCTTGGGTCAATTTGTCAATTTCCGACACCCTCAGGGAAAAATTTCTATGTACCAACTGCCAATATTTAAATGTTAAAGCCATTTTGGTACAAAGCTTGTCAAGGGTATAAAAATAGCCATTTTGTTTCTTTTAATTCTACAATATATACATTAATATCCTCACTGTTAAATAAACAGTTTAGATGGTGGTTTATAAATATGTATTACTCTAAAATACATTGTTACTTTACTGGCAACATTTGCAATGCTATGTGTACCCCTATGAAAAAAGGACTTGTGTCTTACACAAACACCTTGGTAAACTGAGTGCTGTGAAACATTTAAAAGCAAGCAGGCTGTTATTGTGTTTTAAACAGTGGACACGAGAGGCTGAGGTGAGTGAAAGGGTATTACCCAATGCTAAAGACAAGAAAGTAATGAAAGTCTATGAAATTATACAGTTTTTCCCCTTGTGCCCTTTCTTCTTTTTGGACTTAGTCCGTAGGCCATAAGGAGTAGAGGCCATGCCTGCCATAGGGCTGGGCAAGTCATCAGTGTAGTAGTGTCTATGAGACCTGGGTTGTGGGATGGGCTGACCCAGGAAAAAGCCTTCCTCCTCAGAATCAGAGGAGGAAGAAGAGCATGTGGAGCACCAGTCATCATCATCCCCATAAAGGTCCAAGTACCTCCCCATGGCTTGGCCCTGTAGCCTGTAGTCTGACATGGCAGCAGCACTGGGGTGGCCTCGGAACGCTTGGTGTCCCTTGGGGCCCACAGCGGACCCTCTGTGGTCCGCTTTGTAGCACACTTGAGCCCTCTCCTTGGGCAGAAGGTTAAGAGCATTATCAGAGCGAGACTTGCGACTGCGATGCCTCCTGTGGTGATGATGGCGACCCGACTGAAGTTCCTTGCCCTGCTCCTCAAAGTGGTACACTCGCCTGCGAGTCCGTTCACTCATAGGTGGTTGGCGCACTGGTAGATCACAATAATGGCCGTTGTCCACCACGTCATCGGAGAACTTGACTTGCTGTGGCCTAGATTGTGAACGTGTCCTCCTGAGAGCAGGGACTTGAGGTTTGGGTCCAACCTCTGGGAGAGGCACCCCCTCTTCTAGAACATTTTCCTCCACTTCCTCCTGCTCAGATACGAGGCTCTTAAGGGAATTTGCACTTCTGTGAAGCATAGATGAGTTTAGAGTTCCCATATTGCTGCTTTTCTCACAGTCGTCTGTCTCCAGTTCGTGGAAGCCTTGCAGGGAATATACCAAAGGTCTATCTTTACTATCACCATCTACTGAAGCTCCTGGAGAGGAGAGACAAAAAAATTAAATATGTGCACATGAACACAAGACTCAATTATAGCAATGGATAATTATTTATTTTAAAGTGATTAATTGTGTCATGTCTTCTTACCCGTAATATTGGAGAGTGCTAGCGAGTCCATAGAGTCCCGGACACTCTGATCCGTCTTCTTGAACTCGTCCGTGATGCACTCCAAAGAGTCATTATACCATTGTGGCTCCTCTCCCTGGAAACCTCCTCCAGCACCATGATCCAGCTCCAACTCCTGGATCTTTCTGCTGCTTGCTGGACCCGGGTGGCTACCATAAGCTGAGTCTCCTAGCCCATCCTGTGACTGCGTCCAGTACATGTCAGCCTGGTACTTCTTACTGGCCAGACTCCCCCTTCCTCCTCCACCAACACTGCTTGTTTTTGATAACTCCTGCTTCGATTTGGCATCCTTTTCAGAGATCCAGAAATCTGTAGGTCTGGAGTCATTGGCTTGCTGGAACACCCCATGTTCCCCAAACTTTAACAGCAGCTGAGTCATGTAGTCTTCATGCTCAGCCCACTCCTCCTCCTGGTCCTCAGGTGCCTCAGTCTCCTCACTCCGTCCCCTCCAGAAATGCTCATCAGATAAGTTCATGTGGGCAAGCTTGTTGGTCAGGGTGTCTTCAGCATTTCCACTGAAGCCAGGGAACTTGTAGTTGACAGAGGGTGAAAAAAGGAGCGACTGTCGGCATTGGTCGGCTGAGCGACTGCTTTTGCCCATGCGAACGCTGCGGCGAGATTCACGAGAGCGTGCTGACTGGAAGGCAGAATCAGAGGAGTCTGAGGCATGCACGTCTTCTCCAAGACTGCAAGCCTTGGAGCAGTAAATGTGGCCCTGGTGTGGCAGAAAAGGGCAGCCCAGTAGAGCGCTCTTACACTGGGCACAGCTGAAGCAGCTCTCCGTGGCATGCCAGTGGAGCCCATCATAGGTCATCTGTGCATGATCAACACCTAGAAAATGAGAGAGGTGGTTAGCAATACTGCTCTAGAGTCTACATGAAGTCTAGACAATCACAACAGGTGTTTTACTTAAAAATCATCATCTTACCAATATGTTCCCCACAGGCTTCACAGTACTCTGCATAGAGAGACTCGAAGCAGCCACAGCAGTATGGTCTGCCGTCCTTCATGATGTAGCGTTGTCCCCCCAGGATTGTCTCACATTCAAAGCAGGCAAAATGCTTCATGTGCCAGTGGCGCCCCTCTGCCTCTGTACACTCATCTGCAAAGATAATCTGTAAACACAGATGTACACCGGATGAGAAAATATATATATATATATCTTGACTTCCTGGCTGTCAGCATTCTATATATTAATGTTGGATTTATTGAAGACAGTGGAGATACACATTAAATGTTATTGCTATCCCAGAGTAATTCCGAAAGGTCATAAACTTATAACTCTGAATGTTTTTCCTTCACTACATTATTGCAGTCTCGTGGTTTTACCTCATCACAGGCTGAGCAGCGTGGTTTGAGTAGCTCAGCATGGTGCCTTCCGCAGTGGATCTTTCCATCATGGTAGAAGTAGATCAAATCCACCAGCAGTTCACTGCATGTGGAGCAGGCAAAGCATGCGGGGTGCCAGCACAGCCCAGGGCCTGCCCTCGAGGAGAACACTGCCATTTCTCCACCGTTAATGTTTTCACCACACTGCAATACGCAGACAAGATCACATGGTTAATTACAACATCCTGTACTGACTGGAGTTTCAAGATATTCTGTGATAAAATAATCTGAATCACAGATCTGAATGATTTGACAAGGTTTATGAGCACTCTCTGGCTGCTCAATGATCATTGTAAATCCAAGTGAAACAGTGATCATCAGTTACCTCTGCATGGTTGCAATTATCCAAATACATGAAGATGTAAAGGCAGTGTCCTTGATTTCAAAACATCATTCTATCAGTACAGGATTTACAGTTCTAAATTCAAAACAGGTAACTTACATGCTCACAAATGCTGTTCATAAGATTGCGGGGCAGCAGCTTCACTGTGCCCCTTCCCAGTGCTTCCTTCTTCCTCTGCACACTGAACATGAGTAGCTCCTTCTTCTCCTCCTCACTGAGGGACTGGCAATAACGCACCTGGGAAGGAAAGCACTAGATTAAGGGTATGAAGGCCAATTACAATCATACACTTTGATACACCCCTGAAAGGCACAATTGCTGACTGTCGGCCACTAATAAAGGTTATAAATTCAGGTAGGTATGAGAGAGGGCAGAGTGCATACCAGAGCATGTTGAACAAAGGCAACTCTTGACCCCAGCTTGCCCTTCTTACACCCCCAACATATCTCCGCCCACAGCCCCTGATTGAGAACATCATTTTTACAACGGGCCTTTTTGATGTTTTCCAAAGCCTTAACAAGAGGGAAAGCAGACGTTTACACAAGCAAGGCTTGTGTTTAGAGTGAAATCAAGAGGACGGGCAACAAAGGAAGGGAGACAGCCAAGACGGACTGTGGTGCCACTGTGGTGGTGGCATCACATAAAGCCTCTTTCAGCCAGCATCTCTTTCTCCCGCTGAGCAGTCCTCGTAAAAACCACTGCTATGACAGGAATCCTGCTGGTGGGGGCTCCCGGCAAACATCATAAAATCATCAAGTAAGAAGTCACATTGTGCCCACACTACATGTCTACAAGATTGTGGAACAGAAATCCCCCAGAGTGATGTCAACGTGAATGCCAAGGGCTCACATTAGTGGGATGGCATGGGGATGGAGAGGCTGTCAACACAGTGGGTTTAGTGGGCAGCAGCAGATAGGGCTACTCAAAGAAAATGGAGGGTAAATCTTTTCTGCAGCTGTGGCGTAAATGAGGGGACCCGCTGGGGTTAATTTTATGATACTTGCATTTACACACATGCACACAAAATATTCTCACCTCATTATCGTGAGGTGGAAGTTGGTAGAGCAGCTGCTTGATTCTAAACTTCTCACCCGGACTGTTCACATAGGGGATCTTATCCTCAGGCAGACAGGAGAAATATAACTGGACCTGGACAAATCATAACATGGGGTGAGGAGATTAGGCATAGAAACAGGTGACACTGCTGAAAATGTAGCTCTGATTTTGAGACAAAAACAGTTTAAGGTTGACTGAATCCACACACAAGACAAACAAAACCAATTCCAAATTATGTATTTAAAAGAATGCATGCTCAATCTGTTTTTTCAAGAATTTTAACTTTTTGAAACCCAAATCTTCATCCATGAAATTGCAACAATATCATCATGATCTTAGACAGAACAGCCCATATTTATGAACACAATTTGGTTTCCAAGGAACCAGAGAACCAACACATTCATTTGTGATGAGACACATTCTGGGACAGCTCTGTGCTAAATCTACTGTATGGAAGACTGACTTTGTGGAATCAAAGTGTTTGCTTGAGTTTTTCCTAACCCCCGACACACATCACATAATGAAGCTCCTTGATAATAGCACGAGTAGAATCATTTTCTTCATAAATCTGTACTAAACAAGTCAAAACAGGTCAACAGGTCAAATCCGTTTTGAGCTTGTATTCTCCCAGTCATATGATTGTCTTTACAGGGAGAGGACAAAGCAGCCTGTTACTGTGGCACTTTGACCCTTGGGGCTGACCACTGAAAACTAAACTTTATGAGGGAGGGGCTATTACAGACAGCCAGATAAAGAGGTGGGATGTGCTTGTCTTGTGTGTTGGGGGGCTTCCTGCAGCTTTGGTCGTCTAGAGTGGGGGTAACAGCAGTTTACCCCGACAATCAACCCAGCGTTTGCCCCCATAAATTATGCACATTTTCATGCTGCTATTACCCCTCATCCAGCTCCCTAGGGGCTGGGCAGCAGTCAGCTATCACTCAGGCCTTATATGTGTCTTCACTGTAATGATGTCCCATAATACATGGCCCATTTAGGACAATGTCTGCAGTAAAAGCATTACAGCATGACCCACTCATCTCTAAAACAAAAGGCTGTGCATGTTTAGAATTTAAGGTTCTCTGTCGCTGCAAACCCATCTCTTCTAGCCTATCTCCCCCTCATTGCTTCCATGTGTGTTGTTTAACAAGGGAAGCACGATGGAAAGAGACAGAGAGGTGCAGAAAAACAGAAAGAAAAGAGAGAAATGAGGGGAGAAGAGGGAGGGAAACGCAGCCGATTTGGGAAAAATGCCACATCACACTGGCTGCCCTGCGGACACAACTAACAGCCCTGCCTGTGTTTGTGGAGGAGACGGCTTGTTAAAAGACGGCCCCTCGATTCCTGATCCTGCCAGCAGCAGTCAGCCCTCCTCTTAACAGATCTCTGATAATGACAAGCAGACTTTGCCATGCCACAGTTTGTAAATAAAAGTACACACATCCTGCCTATAAGTGGCTGCCTGATCGAGTCTGACAAGTCTGCATCAAACAAAGCGACCAGAAAAAGTTTCATAAATATGTCATCTGTCCCATAAGTGCCATTATCCAGATACTCTGGCTGGTATGTTACTCAGTATGCAATGTGCTGAATAGCATTTATCTGGGCCAGGCAAATGGGCTAGAAGGGAGTTAAAATCAGGTCAGAGCTGTTTTTACTCTCTGTCAGGAGGACACCCTAACCCATTATTCACTATGGAGAAAATTTGTGAACCATTGAAATGGGTACCAGAATCAAAGAGAACAATACTGTACTCAAAGTTTTGTTTGTAATAGAAGAACTACACAAAAAACAAAGTGAGTGACACCTTTATGGATTTAATGAACAATGGCAATAAAAAATAGTCGATTATATGCAATATTTTCCTCACCTGTTCAGGCCTAAGGCCAGGTGGTACCCAGGCGTACTCCTCTAGTGCGCAGCCTGAGTCATCATCGGAGGTGGAGCTGCGTTGAAAGCCAGAGGTCAGCTTACTGACTTTGTGCTCCATCATCAAGTCTCGCTGGCGTGCCCCACCCTGGAAGCCAGCTGCTGACACTACTGCACTCGCCAGGCTCATCAGACTCTCTTTTTACTAGACAGACAAAGCAAAAAATGGAAGGATGGGGTGGAGGACAGAAAGAAAAATTGGGAATGAGGATTGGGGAAGGAGGGGAGAGAATTGAAGTGGACAGGGAAATGAAATGTTGGTTAACAAGCCATTACATCAACCAATCCCCACATAATGCTATCCTCACTCCATCTAATCCAGTTCTCTTATGTCTGTGCCATTCCACTGAATGTTAACCACCAGCTGAATCACACCAAATGTCTCTTTCATGAGGCCCACAGCCCCCCTCTAAAGCCCATTATGGTATCTGAGCAAGCTTTTCTTGGTTCACCTCTGGTGATGAGTCTACTTCATAAAAAGAACTATACCCTTTCACTGCTATTGTGGTGGCAGTTAAACATGTGCCCTCCTCATGTGGCTTTTGAGGATATGGAGATCATTAGGAAATTCCCAGGGCTTCATGAGGTGACGTCCGATCTCATTATAGTGACAATAACAAGCAGTTGGCTATTCATAAATACACAGTGAATTCAGAGTTGCTCAGATGTACGCCCAGCTTTGGGTAGTGTTGCACAGACCTCACATTCCTCTCCTATACTGTCATTCAGCTTACCATCAAATCAAAAGTGAGAACAACACCAGTCACTGGCTGTTAAATCTTCAGGTTTCACCTTATCTGTGGATCTTGTGTCTGAATGAGTCATCATAAGGTGTTGTGTTATACTTAGTCCCAAGAGGGACCACCACATGGGATCTGATGCCAGCTTGATCAGTTGAGCCTGATGTCTGTATAAACACAGACCTGGCCTTAAGAGAGGGCCACCATATGGGGGAATGTCCACATGCCTGGTCTCTGCCTTCATCTTCCCTTTTCCTTTGGACTGTTTGTTTTCCAACCTGCCGCAGTGAGTGTCTAATCATCCTTTCATCTTTTAGATGGACAGAACAATGCCAGACAGGTGAAGCAGTAGAGAGAGATGGATGGGGGGACGCGAGTGGATGGAGGTCAACTGATACAAACAATGCCACAGAGGTAGAAAAATAGAGCGACGAGATCAAAGACTGGTACAGTGTTGGTCTATGTGTGTGGTGGCCATAGTCACTAATGCTTTTCTGCACCAGTAGTAACAGAAAATGGGAAAAAAAAAAATCAAATTATTGAAATCTTTATTGTCAACTGATTATGTTTAGAAAATGGCAATTTGTGTCTGGCCACACCACTGCCGCTGCACTGAACAAGAAAAAATGTTATGAAACAGAGTTCTGTTTCTTGTAACAAAAAAGAAATGACATAGAGTCATTAAACAATTCACACACATAATCTGTTTAGGGTAATTATGAACTCACTCCTATAAGTCTACTTTATTTCCTGTGCTGCTGTTAACTTTGCAGGCCTAAGCAGACATGGAGATGATGAATGTGTGTCCAGTTGTGGTCATCTCTCACGGGCCAAGGGCTCTAGCTGAGATCAAATGGGAGCCCGGCCAGTGTCCAGCAGCCTGGCCCTTACACCACCTCCCCCTATGCCTCTACCCCCTATGGCCAGCAAGGGCACCCAGGGCCACAGAGAAACAGCTGAGAAAACCAGACACACTCGAGTGCAGCCTTTGAACAACGGCGTGACAGTGAAGGGGCCTGAAACTCTGTGCTCTCTCCTGGAATGATATATATGCCTGGCAGCCTCTGGGAGTGTGCAGCTCCTATGCACACATGAAAAGGGAATGCACACATTTATGCTGGAGCCAACACTGATGCATGCATGCAGATATAGACACAGGCTGCTACAGGCTAAAGCTGGTCTATATACACACAGCAACACAAACACCCTGTATGCTCATGTACACTGCTTCTCGTTTTGTGACAGCTCTCTCTGAGATAGCTGCTCACCAGGCCCTCCTGTAGATGATTAACTACAGCACACATGGCATGTCAGGCAAGGCTACTGGCTATTCATATCAACTCATCTTACTCAAGGACAAGTCCGCTCTGTGGTGTCGCTGCCAACGACTGGCATGCCCTCCCCTAGGCTACTCAGAGATGTGACGGATCGTGGTGGTGGCAGCGGATTCATGTGTTTTTTGGGAATTTGTGCCACAGTGTCAAATCAGACAGATTAGCTTATGATACGACCCATTAAAATGCCTCCTGTCTTGAACAATAGCGTCTTTGTGAAAGAATCCACTGAAGGCTTGTTCCATCAAGAGCCTGTTTATCTCTCGTTAAGTCTTTTTTTTTTGCCTGAAGATGTGCCGTGTTATCAACATGACAGTTAAAGCCCTCAAACCCAGATAACCTGTCTTCAGATGGTGTGTGTGTGTGTGTGTGTGTGTGTGTGAAGATCCTCTCTTGTTCTATTCACATCTATTGACTTGCAAATGAGACCAAAATAACCTGCAAAAATGTGGCCTTGTTTGAGAACAGCTTGGGTTTCACATTGGAGATAGCTAACTATAGGCAGGTTTGGTCAGAGGCCTGCAGACTCCGACTTCACAGCCTCCCATTTTATCAGGCACAGACTCACTCATGCGTTACATTTGTTAGAAAGATGTTTGCCTTCACATGTTGGCCAAGTCTCTGAGAGAACGTCTGTCTCACACAGCCAAACCTGACTTACAGGAATGTCAGGCTTGAACTTACGCCAGGCCTGGCCGCAAAACGGAATAAAGGATGAAAACACGTCTCGATGTGCGGCAAAGCACCTTCTCAAACAACCACATCTGCTTACATGCTAATTTTTCCTTTAGATGTCAAACAGTTAATTTCCTCCAACTCTGCCTGGAACACTTCCTTAACTTCCTTAACTTTTTGAATGACGGAAGCACTGAGCCAACTAACTTAACCATGCTCACAATGACTTGCCAACTCACTGACTCATCACTTGTGCTGGCGTTTTAAGTGTTTCTCCCAACAAGGGACCTATGGTTTGTGAACTTAGTTTTTCATCTCCCCCCTTCTCACTGCTCCCACACTGCAGTCCCCCTGTCCTGCCCTCCTCCCACACTAGCCAGACCCCTGCAGCCCTGGATGTTTAACAGCCCCTCACTCTTTTGTAAAGGCGCTTGTTAACATGGCTTTGGAAGCTGCAGGCCTGCATATCTGACAGATCTGCCCACAGAGGGCCAGAGGGTGGTGGCGGGGGTTTTATCAGACTCAGGGTAAAATGGGGTGACTGACATGTTAATGTGTTCACAAAAGAGTTGACATGTAAGTCAAGGCAGGTGAAAGAGGGAAGCTGGAACACACACTTGCATTGAATGGGTTTTCAGTGAATGAAGATTTTTAAAACATCCCACAACATGTTCAGAATGAATGAAGTTGCCTGTGCTCCAGGGGCATGATGGGTACAGTGACTCTGAGAGTCTTGTTGCATGGAAAGCTTATTCCATGGAGCTCTATCATTGAACAAGTGGGTGCAAATCTGGTTGGTTAAGGCACAAAATAGACACATATTTGTATTCACCCTTGAAAAAAAAACATCATTGAATGTTATTTATCACTTTGTGGAATACAAACCTCTCACAGGACCCCATACTGTGATTGACCAATAAATATAGCCGTCAATGTTTTTTTTTTTTTTTAAAGATTATTCAATAACACATAAACCAGAGTCCCTCCAAAATCCAGACACTGGAGCATTGGATTAAGAAGCCATGAGAAGGTGCACAGGGAAAACAAGCAGCTTCTGGACTGAATTACTGTCTATATTCCTCTAGGATGTGGATGATGGACATGCACACAACCCAACACAGTGCTCTCTGTCAGTTTGGGCCAGCCCGACATGTTTAACTTGGCTCCTGTGAGCTCAGCAATTCAGGATAGGCTCTACTTGAAGAGGAAAAACAAGATTTTCTGTTCAAAGCCCCTGCTTACTTGAGCTTGAACCCAAACAAATCTGTTTTTTATGTCAAAAGAAATATGTATTAACTTGCAGCATATTTATTACTTGGTGCTTTCTGAGAATACAGAAGATAACCAAATGATAGCTTGTCAATTGCTGGCTCATAATATGTGAAATAAAAAGCTATCCGACAACCTTGTCAAACTGAAGGCCTGATCAGGCTGGTTAGACAATTAGATCTATCTGTAAACTGGCAGCCTCACACGTATAGCTAATTAAATCAGCATTCAAGGTTAAACTGTAATTGAATGATCTAATAAACCAGCTGACCATCATTAAATTAAGGACTGCAGTACAACACATGGGTGTTATTTCATGGCATTTCTGCAAAGGTGGAAAAGCTGCTGGAAAGCCTGAGTGACAAGAGACCCAGAGAGGAGCTTGCTTTATGCAGTGTTGAGGTGCTACATGGCTGGAGTTTGGTCAGCTTGTTGAGGCCTCCTTTCACGGCCAGAGTGTTTTCCTAAGACCAAATGGATGGGAGTGACATCCCTACAGAAATCTACACTATGGAGACCACCTGCATGCACTGGCCAGACTGAACTAAGACTCAACACACACATGCTGCTGTCACACAGTGGATACATTCAAACACTACATTTAAATTTAGTGTGCAGTATGGGGTACCTAAACTCAACTCTTTGACCAACTGTATGGAGAATTTGGACTAATGAAGATCACACCATCTCTACAAGATGTCATGTGCTGTATGTCTTGTAAGTCATGCAAAACACATTAATAATTCAAACACCCTCCAATTAAACTAAATAATCCAAGAGATTTCACTTACATGTCTTAATTTAACTTCACAAATCAGAAAGTTCTGATACTGAAAGGCAGTCAGGGATGAGGTATGGTTTTAACATCACTTGTTCAAGTATTTTTTTTTCTTTCAGCCACAAACAAAGCACATTTCCCTCAACAGCAAAAAAGTAGATTACATCTTCACTCATTTCCCTGTCAGTCTTACCTCAGCGTACAGGCCAACTCTCCTGAGGCAAGCAGGAATAAAGGATCTTATCACCGCTATATCCAGTCCTAGTCTTCTTCAGCCTCTGGGCTCCATATCTATATGCAAGATCCTCAGAGCTCATTCCAGGACAGAAGCAGTCAGCCTTCTCTACCAGAGCTGTCAGCGCAGTAACAGCCCATATCAAAGCCAACACTGTAAAAAGTCAGTGTGATGTCTGACTGAGTGCGTGGGAGAGAGTGTCTGAGAGGGGTGTGTGCATGTGTGTGTGCATGGAGGAGCTCAACCAGATGGTCATCCCACCCTTGTCTCTCTCAGCCACCACTCCTACTTCTCCACCTCCTCCTCCTCCCTTCCTCCCCCAACCCTCCTCAGCCCAGCCCCTTAACCTCAGAGCAGCCAGTCACGGCAGGGTATGGCAGAGTGAGGCGTCTCTCCTCCGCTGACCCTCCCCACATACTTCAAATGTGTGCTTCCAAATGAGATCTACTAGGAACTGTGCTTTTAAGTAGCACATCAGTGATGGCTGAGCTGTCTTCACCACATCTTCATCTCCTCACCAGTTTTCACATGATGCTCTTCTTCTTCCAACGAGCTCCAAAATGTGGGGAAGATTAGAGTCAGACTTTGGAGCTACAGACTACAGCTTTATGATTACAGAGTGATTGTTCGATCGTGCGAACAAAAAAACGCTGTACTTAGCCCACTATGAAAAATTGCTTCCGGCCATCTGCAACATCCTTGTTCAGCCTCACATCAGCCTTCCCTCTAACTGAACATGATGTCAGCAAGTCTAAATGTTATGCTATAAGGTCTTTCATATATGATCCACAGAAGACCCATACAAAGAAATGACCACAAAGCTGTTATGATCTGTTTAGCATGTCTGAGAACTAACATGTCCAACTCTGTAAAGTCATGCAAAACGTAACTGCATTATGGGACTCTGTGGTGACATAGTCTACTGTAATGTAAAGGTTGAACAAAATAGTGAAAATAGTAAATATATATTATTCTAAAATAGATGGCATCATAGAAAAACACTGAGTTAACCAAACATATATATGCAACATATATTAATTCATGTTTGTCTTCATCAAGGAGGACAGAAACAAAATTTAGAAATCTGATTGATAAAACTGAAATGTACATAACTGGCTGTCCAGTGAATCCCCCCGGGTCCAGTGACCTCTGCCCCTTCCTCACTTCTGCAGGAATGTCAGAACTTGATTCTCTTCCCATTGCCTCAGAAAACAAAAGTGACCTATTCAGGTCAAATTCTGGACAGTTGCACCCTTTTGCATCCTGGCTGTTTTGTTTGGTTACAATGTCAAAGTGTTACTTTCTACTCAAAATGACAAGTTTTAAATTGTTGTTATTACTATTTCTAAGAGAACTAAAAGTTGCTTCTTCTTTTTCTACACAAGGGTTAATGTCCTTTAAGACTGTAAAACAAAGCGATAGAACATTTACAAGGGGGCAAAGAATCTATTAAACAGCTAGAATTGCTTCCTTTATTAACATTTTAGAAGTTGTTTAATTTTGTGGCGATGATGTCAGATATCAGGTTGTAACATGCATGAAACATTTACACCGCAGGGTCTTTAAGTGGGGCTGATATAACAGGTTCACAGGTTATAAGGTACGTAGAAGTCATTGCTGTTGAAGTTGTTTGAAAAAAAATATATCTTCACATAGCATTAAAATAAAAGCAGTAGACTATATTGGATTTACATGCACAATTCTGTCAATAATTTGCTGTTAAAAGGCAAAGCCACACTGCTGCACAGTCCACCTTGTTTAGCATACCTTTGCATGGCTGACAGCATGTGGCTCTACAAACCCACACACCTCACATTCACACTATCATGTGTTAAAATATCACAGCGTGGGTGGTAAATGGTGACCATCATCTCACCATCACTTAAATTCAAAGGTTGCATCTTGATGAAACTGAGAACCAGAAAACCATGATTGAATTAAGTAATGACTGGGGCTTGAATACTAATATTTGGGTGTCTGAATTGTGCATGTACCTTACTGTGAGTGGGTGTGTGGACAAAGCCATTGTAGCAGCCAAGGCCAGGGAGGAGAGGTACCCTTTCACAGCAGACCTCAGGCCTTTGTGCTGTTCCAAATGAGTCTGCACCCTGCTCCATTAGCAATTCTTAGAGGGGAGGGACAACACAGCATCCTGCCTTTTGGGGGGAAATTCATGAAATGCAAAGCTAATATGGTAAAGTATTCTGAACAAAAGTAGCAGAGCCCATTCAGCAATACCAGTATGAGTAAATATAGTCTGCCAGATTTCCTTATGATGTAGAAATGACTGACATTTCATTCAGTGGAAGATTTGAAAGGAAAAGAAAGAGTCAAACAGTTCCTTCTCATTTCAAAGTTGCAAATTTTAAAGAAAGTTGAGTGTAATAGGTCAACAAAGCAAATGTAGATGTATTCCAAATTCAAATGTCTTACTCTGAAATTGCAAAAGAGAATCAGTGGCCTTTGACATGATAGATAGATAGATCTAGCTATCATGTATATCTCAAAATACCTGCATCAAAACGGGATTCAGCCTTTCGACTGATCCTCCAATCATCATGCGGAAGCTCAGCATCCAGGTCAGCCGAGGCCCGCCCACAGCTCCATTCACCCCCAAAGACGCTGAGCGTCCGGGGGCGGGACAAAATCGTGACATTTGTCCAATGACCGTCAAGTTTCGTGGCAATGAAAAAAACTGTTCCATGCAGTCTCATTGAAGTGCATGGATACTCAGCTTCTACGGGCAAATGCATTGAAAACGGCGCTACGGGAATGTATGAGAAGTTAACAACGACTCAGTCGATTTGTGATAAGCTGATCGCTAAGCTGATGAACTCGTCTTTGAGATGAATGTGTTCTAACGCATTTGTAGTCAATGAAATTTTAACACAACCGTACACAGTGACCATTTAATTTTTTACATTTTAGGGGAAGCTGAGCTTTCCTTGCAGTCTGAGAGAAATCGCCTCTGATAGATAGCTAATTAAACTCCACTTACTCCAGATGAGCGTAAGCCCTGTGTGGCAGATACAGTATGGTGTCATCCACCCCCACCTCCTCCTGGTATGCAAACTATAGTGGGTCAAGTGCATGGCGTCCATGGGGTCTGAGGTGATGGAGAAGGAACCGTTCCAGAGTCTTCATGACGTGTGAATACAGGGCAGCTGGTCGTAGTCATTCAACACACTAGGGTGTATCTTCTTGGGAACTCGGATGAGGCAGGATTCTACAGTAGAGGGACCCTCCCTAGTCCGGCCTGATTGGGTCTAACCCCTAATTTGCGTAACGGTGTTGACATTTTGTTGGACACGATACGCATCCATTGAAATCCATCCATTGTCTACCACTTATCCTCACATAGGGTTGCGGGGGGCTGGAGCCTATCCCAGCTGTCTTAGGGTGGAAGGCAAGGTACACCCTGGACAAGTCGCCACCTCATTGCAGGGCACAAAGAGACAGGCAACCACTCACACTCACATTCACACCTAGGGACAATTTAAATTAGCCAATTAACCTAATCCCCATGCATGTTTTTGGATGGTGGAAGGAAGTCAAAGTACCCGGAGAGAACATGCAAACTCCACACAGAAAGGCCCCGGGCCGGGAATCGAACCTGGTACTTTCTTGCTATGAGACGACAGTGCTAACCACTGCACCACCATTCAAATCAATGTGTCAATTTCCACTGAATGCGGAACGCCGCCACCGTGCCACCGCCTGCCGAAACAAATCGACAAGCTTCTATTTTTGCTGTTGCAGGAATCTTGCAATTTTAGCTGTCCGGCGGAGCCGCAGCAGGCGGATCTGGTGGGTATTGACAGATGATGGCCGACGTCATTCCGCATCCAGTGGAAATTATGGGTAAATCTCCTCAGCTCTCCTCTGACCTGCTCTGCAGTGATGGTGTGGGGCAGGGAGGCATCATTGTCCATGTAGCTGAGGATGTTGAGATGTGAAGAGGAACACCACGAGCAGTAGGTGGGGGAGAACTTAGGAGAGGATGACCAAAAAAAAGCAACTGAATTATATTCAGTCCCTCAAACGAGAACTTGCATCAGAATGACAACATCCTGATCCCACTACTCTATAGTTAGAGGTGGCCTGCTGCATAGTTCAAGGTTCGTCTCAGATGGTTGAATAATATAAAGTTGGACAAGTCATGCATCCCTGAACTTTGGCCTTTGAGAGCACCAGATGACCCATAAATCTATGGCTCCAGGGCTTAACAGCCCATTCCCCTGTCATAGCCACAACGACCTGAACAGCACCTCACACCTGGTCTGCACCTTCTCACTGCTGTAAAAACACCCTGTGCTGGCGGCGAGGCAGTCCATGACCAGCGTGCCCTGACAATGACAGGACAGAGTTGATGATCATCAGAACCAACGCCCAACGATAAAGCTGCATTCTTCTCCGGTCCAAACACGTCCTTGAAAAATGGGACCCATAAAACAGAGCTGAATGCTTTATCTGACAGTAAGCATGTGATCCCCATGTGAAACAAAGATGGACACTAGCGTGAATTAAAGTCTGAAGTAACATGTTTAAACGAGACTAATTTGAGTACCAAGCAATGCCATAAATTGGGTTGCCAAATGGGGCGAAGGGAAGGTCAATCTCTAACTCACCGTCACTGATGGCCATTGTTGAGAGCAGCTCTCACTGGTGTGTGAGCTGCCTTATAAAAAGTAGGCATTCTCAAGGTTTAAATGACTTGCCAACGGGTATTAGCAGGACACAGGCTCAACAAAAGCCTCAGTTATAAAGGCCAATAAAACCCTATCACTCTACTGTAACAACAATCCTTTTTACGCCTTGAAAGAGGGAGGAAAAGGTCAACTGGTGGAGCAGTCAGCGCATTGATATTGACTTAGCTAGATTGGCACTGACAAACTCAGGTCAGACTGTGGGCTTGTTAGCCCTATAACCCTCACATAACCCCTTTTACTGTTTCACTCTGACACACAGGAGGCAGCTGAGGGTGAAGCTTAGAGCTCAGCTCGGTTTCTGACAAGAGACATTAAAAAATTCAAGAGAAATATCTACTCACTTGACATCGGACCTTGCTAAAGCTCACGTGTTTCTCAAGAGTACTGAATATGAAGGATCAAAATGAAAAGAAGGATAGGATTCAAGATTTATTGGACTAAATCACTACTGAACTTTTCAACTCAACAAAAATTTAAATTTCTTAACCTCCCATCAGCAACAAAAAAGGTTACTCTACTTAAATCCTGGTTCTGTAACCAAACTGCTGTCTGTGTTTGATTATTAGATTACAGTGTGTAATGCTATTATATAAAACCAACAACATAATACTTGTTAAGTCGATGATGTCAGTTTGGCCTTTATTTCATCAAAGTAATCTATGAATATATTACTTGTCTACCCATTTGTTTCTACTTTACTTAATTTGCTGTAGCCCCTTGTGTCACGCATGATATAATGAAACATGAATGTCCAGTTTCCAGTAACCTGTCGATACATGACATAACACATTGTGACTGAACAAAGCCTGGTGTCAGCACACCGGTAGTTTCTTCACTTTATCAGAAGTACACCGCTGTCTAACCACTTTGCCAACCATTGCAGAGATGTACAATTTGGACAGCTCATATTTCACCCTCAATTTGACACCCTCTCACCTAGTTGTAAAAGCCGGACCTCATTGGAAACAATGGGAAGTAGAGCAACAGAGCTCCTGGGGCTGTTAAAGGGAGGAAGCCCCTTTATTTGAGGACACTATAACTCAACAAAAGCCTGTGGCTGTCTGCACACAGAGTGCGTCGAGGATGAATGGGCGGCTCTTACACTACTCACTTGCACCAACAAAAGCACTGAATCAGCACAGGGTGAAGCTTGTCATGTGTGGTCTCCATGGACAAACTGAGAATATAGACATGGAATTACAAAACAACCATTTAAACCAACGAGGTCTCTGTTTTCACCATCATCATTTATATTACTTCAGGAAAACTTTCAAATTTCCCACATCAGTGTGAAAAGGTTTTGTCACTCCTGTTCAAACAGCACCCCACCAATGTCCAGGTTCAACACTTGCAACCTTTAAGACTTCACGGAATTTTTAGCTTATGACTTAACACTTCCAGAAAGTCTAACTCACACAGCATTTAAACGTCACACCTCACACATCTGGGCTTTTTCTCTTCACCTTTCCTCAAAGTTCAACAGTATATCCTTCACATGACAAGAAAACTATTTCCTGTGTTTCCAGCCTCGGGCTGAAACGGACACATGAATTAGACCGCTGTAACAAAACAGGCAATACTCGGCCATGAGCAAGACTTTGTAGAAGGAGAGGATGCAATTGGGTTTTTTTTAAGGAGAAAGTTGGCAATTCCCACACATGGAAGCATTTTCTCGAACCGCACGGCTTCAAAAGGCAAACCATGGAATCCAACAATACTCCGAAACAGTTAAGAGCAGCTCAGTCAGGATCTCACTAATGACTAACATTCCTGGAGAAACACTCCGTTACAGTCTTTTTAGAGCATTCTAATTAAACACATGCTCCAGTGCCACAGCACAGAGGGAACTCTGACGACCATGAGCGGGGATGCTTCTTTCCAGCTCTGCTTTAATTGAACACAATTTAAGTCATTAAGGTGGTAGTAAAAGCAGCAGAAAGAGGAGAGGCCCAATGATCTCTCCTGTAAGACTCCCTGTTGCTCTGATGGTTGCTCTGATGTTGTTGACCCTTTCACCTCCTGGTGACTCACATTCAGAAATACAGGAACAAATTCTGGACCTACTCTCTCGTTATGAGATATCAAATGGGAGATTTAGTCTGGTTTGACTTTGAGAATTTATGGATGCTGGTTTTGTGTGTGTCCAGTGTATTCACATTTCTGGGGATGACAGAGAGCTTTGGAGGGCCTACATCTTGGGAGGCAAATATACAGTTTATGATATATGCATCTGTTTGCCAGATTCAGTCTGTGCATTCTTTGTGGTGTAGACATGTATTTTTACACCTGTATATAACGTCTGTAAATGAATTTGTGAGATCTTTTTGCAGTCGTAAATACTGTAGGTGATTAGATGGGATAACAAAATAAAAGCAAGCACTGCAAATGTAGTAATATCTGACAATTTGTCTTCCACTATTGAAGAAGTATGACAGAGAATGGTGCACAAGTTGTACTATGTAAAGTTTCTTTCAGAAAGTATATACTAGAAGGCTTTCTTGTGGCTTAAAGTGGACATAACATGAAAATCTTTTTGTCATTGCTTGTGGACAACTATGAAATGAGACAACCTGATCAGTCTTTGAGGGCTTTCTAGTTTAGAAAACATGTGATTCAACAAGTCATTGAAATTTGGCTCCCTTTCCTCAGTCACATGCCGGATCATCAGACTATATTGTCCACAGATGGGAGCTACATTTGCAAAGGTGAAACAGACTTTTCTCAATCAGAGCATTTCAGACAGAGAGTGAATACATATTCACACAGTATGATTAAAATCATGTTTTTTGAACATTAAAGTACATGAGCTTGAAAATGAGTATATGTCCCCATGACCATGTAATTACAGCCTTCCCAATTTGACTCTTGCTGAATATCATTTCCCACATTTCTTACCCCTCATTTCCTTTTCTGCTCTCTACTCTCTACTGTCTAGTAAAATTATTTAAATACCCCAAAACATGTGCAGTATACGCATTAATAGAAGTGTCCCCATAATTCAACAAAAACAAACAAATAAACTCTAAACTAGGGATGCACTTTTCCAAATTGTCACCAGCAATCCTGACACCTCACGGCATGGTTTTATTTTATTTAACAGTTATATTTGCATGAAAGATAAGAGGAGGCCAGCGATTGTCATGATACTAAAACATAAAACTGCTAACAAAAACACAGAATTTTATAAATTTATAAAAAAAAAACACCATTTAATATGACTAGGTCAGTATCAGAACAAAGACAAGTGTGCATGTTTCTGTATTTGTGTGTATTCAGGTCTAGTGAGACACACGTGGGGTCCTGTCTGGGATCTTTGTGAGAGAGTGTGTGTGTGTGTGTGTGTGATTGATTGCGGATGGCATGTACAATTGGGGACAAAATCCATGTGGTTGGATTAGGGGGTAAAAACGCCTAAATACCCCAAAGGTGACTTAAGTAAATGTGTGTGTGTGTGTGTGTGTGTGTGTTGGCTGGCTGCCTTATCACTCCCCAATTAAGGATTATTCTTAGAAACCTCCCATGTAATACGCCTGTTTCTGTCAGCATCAATGTGTTATTTTTGGAGCTGCTAATACTGAGGTCACTAATGACACCACGCCATTTGCAGCATCATGGGCCAGCATAAAGGAACATGTTACGGACTGGGCATACACACTTTCCATAAAATCTTAGATGCCTTTTCTTTCAGTTTTTATTTCCTCTCACTGTCATGAAATGTTCTTCCAGAATGGTCAAGTGTGTGTGTGTGTGTGTGTGTGTGTTTGAACAGTACACACACATCTGGTCAGCCACTGCTCTTATTTTCTTTGGGAGCCCAGCCCCTAACAGGAAGACAGTGCGAGCATAGCAAACAAAAGCCCAGCTCTTTGAACCGGCCACTCACCAGGGGCTGCTGTCAGCTTGTTGTGGCCAAACGAACTGTTTCTCTGTCAGCTCAGTGAGCCCATTGTGGGCCTGCTCTGCAAGACATGTCCTCAGTTGGCCTTTGTCAATATTGACCCATCTGCATGTCCTCCTACAACATCGACCTTTACTGTGTATTTCCAGCTGATGATGATACATTCCCTCCATGTAAAGAAATCAAATTATTTCATAAAGTAGCAAATGCTAATTATCATAACTCCTGGGACGGTAAATAAGATCAAAACTTACAGAGAGTGGAGGAGAAACATATTACATTCCCCTGTAGACTTTCAACTTTGCAAACAAATCAACTAATGCAATCGTATAGCATTTGAATGCATTTTGAGCTGAATTGGTGTGTTTGCCGTTTTCTCTTGTTTTAATATTCATCATATTCTATATCATATTCTTAGATGTACGATCCCTGTTAAAGAATTATCTTTGAATTAGCTCACATGAAAAACTCCTCCACTGAAAAACAAAGAACAACAAAAAAAGAAGAAGCAGCAGTTTAAATCTCTTCCCAAGAGAGAAGGAAGGGAATGAGGTACTGATTTATTGCTTTGTGTTCCTTTTAATCTTCTTATGATTTATTTAAGAGGTTTTAAATGAAGTATTATGAATTAATCCAGCCCTGTGTGATATGGGAATATGCATACATTTGTTTCCAAACCTATTTAATGGTGCAGTAAAATATGACTGGACAGAGTTTTAACAAGGAATATTCTGGCAGACATCCTGTCCCCACTGTCTGTGACTGTAACCTTTCTGAAAAATCACAGAAATACCTTTGTTGTTAGTCCAAAAATTCTTTGCCCTGCAGAGTCCATTTTTAAACTCTGTTGACCTTTTCCATATCATCCATACTCACGGACTCTGCCCCTGTGACAATGCCAACAGGGGAAGAAGGAACAAGAGCCACAGGAAGGGCAGGGGGGTGTGTGTTTTGCATATTTCCTGCCGTGGGTCCGGAAAGCTTTCGCTGAATCCCCTGTTGTGTGCCGGGGGAAATGAGTCGGGCTTTTTAATGACTATCTCAGGGTAAAATATTTTCTTTTGCTTCTGGCCCTTGATGCTGTGACTGCTTAGATGGATTCCCTATAGATCTGGAGGACAAACATGGCCTCCTGCAGGCGACCATGTCTGTGTCAGGTTGGGTCAGACTTTCCAAAAACTCCATCTGACATTTGACAACTCTATAACTCTTATTCCCTTTTATCAAAGACAGAGATGCTGATAATAACCAGTTGTAGCGCTACACCGCGGTTAATATTATGCAGTATTCATCCAGAGTCGTGAATCATGCCTATACATGGTCATGATAATGAAACATGTGTGACTTTCATCATCGCGGTGGTCTGATGGTTAGTCCCACAATTATACCGTGTGGTTACCAGAGATCTGCTGGGGCAATAAACTCCAGTGTGAGAGCCAAACCCGTTTCCCTCTAACATCATCCTGCAGCCCCTAATAAACACAATTGTGCCTGGAAGCGCTAAATCACATGCTACCTTTAATCACTTTATGCTTAGCATGTGGATCCAATGTGTGTTACTGCTGCAGGCGCTGCTTCTCATACATGATGCTATCTGAAAGTTACAGTTACAGTGAGGAGGAACTTCCTACACAGCCATGGCAGAGACAGGAGCATCCACGGTTTTCCCAAAAAGCTACAAACGCTGTGTAACAGTGGCCTAAATTTGACCACCCAAACCATCGGCCATTCTGCTGGCCATGGTGACCACAGATTTAGGGACCACCGGTGTTTAAACAAGCCATATTTCATCCAGCCCTCTGCCAAACTACCACAAACAGTTTACAGTCAATGCGCTCTGCTCTCTGGAGTTTGTCTATGGCAACCCGACTCTGTGCCACATCTCCTCGTCCAGAGCCATGAAAGACTGGCCTCGTCTGACAGCTCCTCACAACACACGGCCCTGTCCCTCTCTGCTTTTAGCCCCACTGCGGTGAGCTACACCACGTCTGGGGATAAAAGGCTGCCAGAGTGTTTGGCTCGCAGGCGATTTACATGGACGTGAGGGTGATTCATTCTAGCTCTGCACAAACAGGCCTCTGTGTACATTTCACTGGTACTGGGCTTTTAAATCAACAGTGGTAGACGTATACACACAGGCGCTAGGACTTATATTCTGCTCATTCACACTCAGCTGGGTGTCTGTCTTTAGGTGTTGGAGAGTGTTTGGGTGTGTGGCAGCCATACACACATATATGTGACCACTTTGTCTCTGTCCATCTGCTTCTCTCAGACAAACACACACCATGACATGCCCCACTGTTTATGTCTGAGACTGGCTTCATGTCTGCAATTTGTCTCCACATCCACCACTCTTCTGTGCACAAATGCAATGGCACACAAGTGTGCTAATATTATAGCTAACTGCTCTTGACTGGTACATTATGGAATGCAGTCTTAAATCCTCCAGTAGAGTCTGGAGGATTTAAGACTGTTCCACATTTATGATACAAGCACTCGTAAACATCAAGTTGGCAGGGGAGGATCAGAATTGTTTCTTTCTGCCATGTCCAAGAAAATGAAGGATAAGGCCAGCTATTTTATTTCCCACTTGAGTTCACACACAAATCTTGAACAAAATGCTTTTTAAGTTTTGGGATTCTATTAATGGGGCCTTTGATTCACTTCAGGGCTTTGGAAATGACACGTGAACAAGCACAGTATGAAATGTGGAGCTGCTGCTCCAAAAACACCTCTTGTAAATCATTTAGTCTATAAATAACATCATATTCACAGAGAATTTCTCAACTGCAGAAGATCATTGAAAGTAAATGCTCAGCTCACATCTCCCCTAACACAAGACTCATCTGCTAGATCATGCAGCCGTGAAACATGAGATCCAGATTTTAGGGGATAATCAATAGGTTGATACACCCAATAAAATTTACAGAACAATCACTGATTGGAATTTGGATGGCAACTCAGACTTCTAGCTTTCCTGCTTCAGATGACGGCTCTTTGATGTGGGCCATCATTTTGTATTTGTCAGTAATTACAGTAATATATATATATATATATATATATATATATATATATATATATATATATATGTTTTTAAAAGAAAAAGGCTTGAACAGCTGTTCTTGGCCGACACAGAAGCTCAAAAGTTTGGACGTCTCTAAGGTAGTGACAGTGTCAACCTCTATTTTAGCCACTAGGTGACACCACCACCTTGGTTCTGTGCTCTGTCCTCTCACACTCACTGGAGAGTATTTCTTTCTCCACCCTCTTTGTTTACTTGACACTGTCCAAAAGATTAAAATATATCAGTGATAGAATGGTTAAAAGTTCTGTAATCATGGATGGAAGTGACCACTTTTCAAAAAATCTGCTGCAATTACAGCAAGATTTTGACCTGGTGGAAGAGGAATCGCTGACATTGTGCAGAACCTGCAGTTTGTTGTTAATACTGTCAAAGAGCTCAAAGGTTTAAGTCAGTTAATTTGAATCCATTTCCATGTGTGTTGTACTGCACTGCCTCAAATCCCTCCCACAATCTATCCACCATTATCTAAATAAAACTCGTGGGTCTGTCCTCTCACCTAGCTCTCAAGCTGAACTGTGCTGGGATCAGCAGCAATGCTCTGTTTTTGTCAGCTGTGGCTACAGTGACAGATTTCAGGACAGTCTGACTCTGCGTTCTTTTGCACTCTGTCTAATCCAAGTGGGTCTGTCATTCTGTCAGCCCCCCAAGAGGGCAGGCACGGGTCTTAATGGCTTATGGTTGTTTACTGTGCTCCAACAAGAGCATAATATTATCTTAGACAGCCTTGGTTAAATATAACAGGGACTACTCCCCAGTGCCTTGTAGGTTTTATCATGAGGATGGATATGTTTGAAAGTTGAGGGTGTGCCATTGTTCTCCAAAGGAAACACTTTATGACATGTTAACTCTGTGAGAGGTCCACAAGGAGAGATGAAGTCACCCTAGCAGTGAGCAGCATTATTTTTATTGAAGGAATCGAAGGAATTTTATTTTCTGCTCTGCAAAAATGCCTACCTTGATAAATATTTCAGGCACAAGTTTGAGTTTTTTTCTGTTGCAGATCCCACTGTCAGGGGGATGAAACCCCGACTCATTTTTTCTCTTGAAGTGGTTTTTCCATATAAACAAGCTGCCATATATATTTATTTTAATAAACAGTTTGTATTTTTGTTTTTATTTTTTTTAAAGTTGGCATTTTGCTCTTCCCACCCTCTCCATCATGGTTGGAACTGAAGAAAGTGAGAGTGACTTTTCATACTGTATGTGGCTGACCACATTCTCCTTCACTCAACAGCACTCTTGACAGCTATGGAGCCCTACAGTGGCGGACAAGCAGCGGTCACGAAGTGGCGACCAGTTGTCACCAAAGTGACAGGCGACAGCTGAGTCCATACATCTGGAGGCCCGGGGGACTCTGAGCCAAGTTTTTACAGCGTCAGTGAACACACAGTTACACGCTGGCGCAATGGTGCTGCGTAAAAGCGCAAAGACGCATCGGTGGATCCGTAAATTTAAACCAGTTTGATGACTTTTTCAGGACTGACACACGTAACCTATTATCAACTCTTTAACTGATCAACTAGGCTAATATATGTTGATGAAAACCACTTTTCTAAATCACTGCATCATTTCACTGGAACATTTTCACTGCGTTGTGGAATAATGTGGGATAATATAAACTCCTTTAGTCTGAACTTAAAAGACCAAAACAAAACTGCTAAAACCACACCAAATGATTTGTTCCACTCACCCCCAAAGCCTTCAGTCTCAGTAAACCGAGTATCCAGAACCGATATTCCTGAAGTGAGAAAAACGATTCACGTTGCGTCTCATTGGCATAAGATGAAAAGTCCAAAGAGGGTGCACCGCTGTGCCGCAAAGCTGGACCCAGAGCTGTGCAAAGCGATAAGCTTAAACTCCAGATACAGACTGCATTGGAGAGAGAGAGAGAGAGCCTGGTGTAACTTCACCCGCTGTCACCACATCTCAGTCATTTCAGCGGCGCACGGTGCGCTTTGGTGCTCCTCTCGGTGGTCACAGTGAAATGACATTCGCGCTGCTCCCTGCCTATTGGCTTAAACAAACAACCCCCACCAATCCTGGAGAGACGGACCTGTCTGGAGCGCAGTGGACAAAATGCTCCTGTGAGTTTAACTCGTGCTGCTACAAAGGGGAGTTTAAGAGCTGTTTGCGTAATTTAAGTGCTTGAAAACTACTAAGTAAGCTAATCTGCCTCTGCTGCCTTTACCTACAGGCTGTCCTGAACTTCTGCCTTTACATAGGCCATATGGCTATGACAATATCACATAACGATGTTATTGAAATATCGATGGAAAATTTGAAGAAAAAAAACAAAACAATATCGTTGTTTATTGTGCGTTTTGCATCTTTTTTTGGTAAATGAATCACAAAATACAAGAGTAAGGATGTGGAGATCTATCCATCTATCTATCTATTACACAATGCCATCATGCATATCATTAACATGATTTAAATATCAACAACACTGGTATATTGTGACACTCTTAATACAAACCAATAAAAAAGTTGTGAAATTTAGGTGAATGCCATATTGGGAACATTTCTCTCAACATGGTGACAGCTGATAGGTGCAAACAATGACAACAGTGCTGACGGAGCTCACAGTGGTAACCTACTGTATATCTTTAGATAGCAAATGATAGTTTAGTACCAATAGTTGCTCTGAATATCGTACAAAGCACCTTTAAAATGTTTCTCTGTTTCAAATATTAACAACTCCATTAATTGATGTTCGTTCAGTAAGACTGTTTGTGCAAAGACACACCCTTTTGCACCTCCATCCCATCAAATACAATTTGTCACCAGCTGTAGTTTTTCCAAACGTGCAGAATTTATTTCTATTGCCACCAATGTGAGATTTTCACAACGTGCTTTATGTTCTCCCACACAGACTGTAACACTACTCCCATTTTCAGTGTGAGATGAAAGGTAAGACTATATGCATACACTGAAAAGAGGCTATTGCGTGAGACAAAATGCTGGGATGATCAAAGATTTGAAGAGAATGGCCACCACCCTTAAATGAGTGCATGACCATAATACTAAAGACTCGGGTTTTGCTTTGTGTTACAAGTAAAAAGCTTTTTTTTTCTGAAGAAGAATTTGCAGAATCAGCCCACTGTTTTTGTGAATTTAATATCCTCATTACATACCAACACATTTGCTAAGTTGTCATGTGCTGACAAACTTCTGTAAATGCAACTAAAATAAGATTTTTGACTGGTGGCCCTTTAAAGAGCTCTCTGGGTGACCTCCAGCGACCCAGAGGAGACCTTTCCGTGATATCCAGAGCAACACTGCACTCCTAAACACCTCAACTAAATCTGCTTTCATTTGTCGTATTTGAAATCAGGATCTGGGGTCTTTGGAATTCTACCATCTCTAAAACATGATGGCTGAAACATGAAACATAAAAGTGACATTTAATTGCATGCCCTTTGACCTTTATGGCTCTCTCCCTCTCAGTGGAACAGACGCTACATCTCCAAATGACCTCGGTTACGACCCACTGACCGGCACATAGATCTGAGTGTGTGAATGCATCTTAAGTAAGAGCAGGTTTAGCGAGCTTTAACCTGTCAGTCATTCTCCACACAGTCTTGGCATTAAGCAATGGAACACACTGCAGTGCCAGATCTTATATGGACCAGATGGATGTAAGGTAATATTTGGTATCACACTTCTCTCCAACTGCTCACTGTGAATTTTTATCAGAGTTGCAGATGTGAAGATGATTCATAGAAGTTAATCTAAATGAGGTATCACATGAGGTCCTCATCACTTATCGTCATATAGGTCAGGTATTCAGTCATAAGAACTACACTATACATTTTTCACTGATTTATATTTCAAAACTACACAGAAAATAAGTAGAATAATCAAACAATGTAACCCTGCGAATGTAATCTTGAAGTGACAAAGCATAAGTTAGAGCACAACATCTGAAGGGAGGACAGTTATAAACAAATGGGGTGTATATGTCAGGTTTCTGTTACATAGCACCGAAGCATATAGATATCCTTTCAAATTGATGATTATTTTGAGGAGCCATCTTGGCTTAAACCAGAATGTTTGACTGGCTAGACCTGAATGTTAAAAGCCAGCTCGATCACGTATCTGGCCTCCTTTCAGAGCTTATCTCTAGCTTATCTAATAAGATATTTATGGCAGCGTTGGAAAAAAAAGCCCTCCGAGCAGCATCACTTACGTGAATTAGAACCATAAAGATGCTTTGCATACTTTCCAGAGTATCTCTTGTTAATGGAGCATGTGACTTTCCCCCTTGATTTTAATAACATAGAACCTGATTCTGATTGCTGTGTATCAAATATAATCCTGGTGAACTGCTGAGCATTAGGGCCTCAATTAGTCAACAAACCAATACCAATATACTTTTTGCCATCTCAGCTGCTTTGTGTTTGTTGTGCTGTGTGACAGAGCAGCAGTGAATGTGTTCGTTAAATTGTCGATCCCACTAACAAGATTAGGAGCTCAAGGCTCCTGCAACAGGAGCTCACCAACAAATCTGCTTTAATTACAGAAGATACATTTCCCTCTATATAAGTGCTATTTATGTATACCCATGTAAGGGTGTGATGACTTCACTCTTTTCTTTGTCTCACTTTGGACTCATCTGTCCCTGTCTTGCAGAACATTTGTCCTTCAATGGCAGCTCTCTTCTATTAATTATTAAAAGGAATTTCTCAAACTCAGGCCACTGACTCAGAAACCCAGTTTTACAAGCTTTTGGGAATTCTGCATTCTTAAGTGAATCCCATCTGCATCTATATTTCATACTCAGGAAGTATAAATGCATCCGGTAGTGTGGTAAACAACGTTGTATACATTCAAGAGCACACGTTCTTACCACTAGAGTTGTTTGATATTTGGTCTGACATAATTAGTCTTTGAGATACAAGTCTCTATTCAGCAGCTACATCCACCAACAGTAATGT
Organism: Synanceia verrucosa; assembly: GCA_029721515.1. Taxonomy (NCBI): domain Eukaryota; kingdom Metazoa; phylum Chordata; class Actinopteri; order Perciformes; family Synanceiidae; genus Synanceia; species Synanceia verrucosa. The sequence goes on from CM056556.1 coordinate 15,734,301, forward strand.
AGTTATAACCTTGGTTGCTGGGTTGAGAGAGGATATGTGTTATGTATGGCCTTCCATGTTTGCTCTGCTTTATGTGTAGCTGCATGTTTGCTTGAGCCCAGGGTGGGTGAATATGAATCTACATGTGTAAACTAATGTTCCTGAGATAGACTATGATTTCATCTAACCTACTGGGGCATTAGCATACTGGAATATATAAGATAAAGAGAGAGGGAATCATATTCCATTCATATGTATATTTCCCTGTAATTCCATTTGAGATATGTGGTAATTACTTGTTGCTGATACATCAGCAAAGAGAGAAAATAAATCCACATTGAGGCTCATTCAAACAATTTGAGATGGGATTCTATTTCTAAAGGGTTCTTGTTTCTTTGAGTTTACACAGGAAATCTCTAGTCCAAACAAAGGCAGGAAAACAAACAAACAAGTGACTGGGCAGAGGCTCATGGCCGGAGGCAAAGGCAGGACCAGTCGAGAGAGCAGCTGGACCTCTTGACCAGTCACCTGGCTGCTGTCCATAATCAAACACTGGTGACCAATTAGAAACCACTGGTCACCCCAAAAGGCCTAACTTTATTTTACTTGTTGTTGGAAACCTTATCACAGTTTGACAAATGGGTTCACATGACAACACAAACAAGGTAATGCATAAGCTGGAGATTCAGCAAGTCTGTCAGCTACTGAATGGTTTCCACTGTTTCTGAATACCTTAAAGAAAGGTGAAAATAGACTCAAGGGCTTACATGAGCTGCTACAACAATAAGCTGATGGTGTTCTGTTTGGTTTGCTTCTGAGACCAGGATAATTGATACACTTTAGCTTTTGTAGCCTCTAATTGGCTCTTGCTGAAGCTCTCCTAAAATAACTACAAACAGCCAACGAAACAAGAGAAGGCTTGTTTGCTGAGAGCATGCTAATTATGGAATTGTTACACTGTAGAAGTACCAACCAACATGATATTTGCTGTCCTCCATCCCTGTATCTGTAGTGGAGTTTGCTATCATTAATGGTTAATGGTCTACAGGCAGAGTAGGAGGGAGTGGGCTACAAGGGAATCCTTCAACCATTTGCCTGATGCTAGAAATTTGTTAAAGGAATGGTTGGCCCTTCAGAAATCTGCAAAGTGTTGTTTTGATACTTCAGTTATTGGGTTAAAGTAACAAGATATGACATAGTAGTTGGATTTTTTTTAATGCAGAGCCAGGCTATCTGTCTCCCATTACTTCCAGTCTTTGTGCCAAGCTAAGCTAAGACATTTAGAGCCACCAGAGTGGAATCGTCTCATCTACTCCTGAACGGAAAGTGCATATGTGTATTCCCCAAAATGCCAAACTTCATTTCAGGTCTGCTCTGCCTATTGAGGTTACACAAAAACACATGACATGAGAAGCCCCTTTCAGCAGTTATTTAAAAGTAATGTATTTTCCTGCTATTGTGTCCACCATCTGCAATCATACTTCTTCCTTTCTCTCCAACAGTTATTTATAAAAGAACTGCATCCATTACTTTTTTTTCAAAGGGAGGTTTCACCCTTTGATTTAAGTGTAGTTTACAAATGAAAAAATCTTGCTCCCTGAAGCGCATAGCGTTTAACCTAGTAATATTTTAACCATTAATTTAGGCTTGGGGTGACCAAATTATGATGAAAAGACTATTATTAAGTTACACACCATAAAAGTAGAGTTCTAGCAGTGGCAACTTGCCTTTTCTGCCATACAACCATCCAAACTCTATCAAAGGAATGGCAGAGGTGGTTCCTCTGCATCCATAAATAACTTTGATCTTTTGCCAATTTTATGAGATTTCAGCAGGGAATGTGTACAGGTGGAGAGTATGAGTGCTTGCCCCAGTTGATGTACACAAAGCTCTCCCAGTCTGAGCCACACTGCCTGAGGGAAGTTTGTGGGCCATCAGGCAGCTGGGTGAAAGAAACACTGAGAGGGTTTGATTGAACTGTGACGACAAACAGATCAGAGTTCAGTGTATGAGACTTCCTACTGTAAAACTTCGGTCTGCATCTTTTTTCGTGTGGACGAGCTTCCCTTCTCAATTTTTCATGCCCCTGCAAATATTATGCCTCAAACATAAATTGTCAGAGGATCGTACCCTGATGTTAGCGAGTTTCGGTTGATTTTCCCCTCATCTTTATGTCCTTGCTCAGCTTTTCATACTCATCTCAGACATTGCAATGCTTCTACTATTAATTCCCCAGCTGTGGATTGAAGCATGCTGCATTACCCAGACTGCTCTACTTTGGCCTGTGAGATAGCACAGAGTATACAACCTGCACTACTACTAAGATTCCTTATGTTACCCAGATAAGGGACACAAGTGCATCTCTGCTTTCCCTCTATCTACTTAATTCTTGTCTCTATATTGTCTTCCTTCTTTCCTCTTCCCCTGAGTCTTTATTACAGACCACTGATGTTCCTGTATTTGTTCCATCTCTTTCCTTGCCTACAGTTTTCAGACCTTGACCAATCACAGGGCACACTGGCTCTGGTGTTTGGTTTCTGTCACTGTTGGTGGCTCTTTGACGCTCTCCTTTTGTGGCACCCCAGACTGCAACCAACACCTACTGAGAGATCTCTCCCACTGCGGTTATCCCTTTGTTAAAAAGACTGACATAGCATTTTTCTAGGTAATTTCCTTGTAGATTACCCAGAGTGTGTGATTGCATGATTGCAACTCCAGAGGACCAACTGATTCACACCTTTATATAATCAACATTGGCTTGAGAATTGCAGTGGTTGAGCGATGTTGCCTGGAGGCTATTTTTATAATTTTTTACAGTGCTGTATATAATCCCTTTTCACTATTATCCTTTCTCGACTTGGCAATGGAAGCCATTCGCAAAGGGCTGGCCCAGTGGATAGTGTCTGTTTCCCTCATAACAGGGGCTGTACATCTTCAACCGCAGTGCTGTGCAGATTTCAGAGGCACTAGGCTGTAATTTAATGTGTGCCTGTGGAATTCAGTGCAGGGTCATATTGCTTCAGTAAAATACCATCAACAGCTTTGTTCCGCCACAAAAAAATACATTAACAAAATGAGGTCAGCCACATATCTGGGCGACACTTTACGTACCGCACATTACTTTTTACAGACTTGTTAGAAGCTTAAAAAGGCCAGATAACCAGATTTATAGCCCTGGTTCCAGTATCAGCACTAGCAGGTTTCTGCATTTTATTTCAACTTGATTGTGTGATCGTGGAATTTGCTCTGATGAAATGTTTCTTTCCATGTAGGGTTTTTTCGTGCTCTCGTAGAGCCTGAGGATCATCAACCTGGGGCTGTGCCGGGACACCTCTGTCTGCACCTCTACAAGACTGACAGGCTGATGGGGGAATGTTTTTTTGGGAGGGTGGGGGTGATCTTGGAAAGGTAGTCTGGGGGCAGCAGCCTCTCAGAGGAATCTGCCCCATTCCCTAAATTCCTTGCTCGACAAACCGCTTTGGAGGAACATGTTTCAATGGGAGATGTTTTTTTGTTGCTGTCCAGCAGGAGTTTTTCCCCTTCTCTGCACCCCCTTCCACAATCGTTTAAACTCTCCTTCCTCCCTTCCTCCCTCCATCCTTCCAACCCTCTGTCCCATGGAAATGCACCATTGACAGATCTTTATCAGCAGCCCCATCCCTGCACGGGCTCGCCGCTTGCCTTTGTTTTATTTCACCGACCAAGCGCTGAGCCAGGATGAGGGATTTGTGTGCGCTTCCCTCTGCAGCTCTGCAGCCCTAAATGTGAAACTGGTGTATTTGTGGTCGTGACAGTCCTTTTCCACTCTACGAATGCCGCTCGCGATGGTAATAACATGGGTCCATGCCTGGGGGACAACGCGGTATGGTCAGGGTCAGCCGCAGATGGTTGTGCCTGCGGAGGATGTAAACAGCGGAAATGTCAAAACAACCCTCGGACAAGTAAAAGGAGAGGGAGTGAAATACTGAGAAAGTGAGACAGAAAAGGGGGTAGGTAATGTGCCAAAGAGAAAGAGTTAAAGACAGATGGAAACAGGCATTACAAAGATCAAGACACTAAATATAGGCAGCTAGAAGAAGAAGAAGAACTGCCCGCTTGTCCTTGTTGGTGTGATTATATGGTGGTGGTGAATGGAAAGTATGTCGAGCTGTATATAAAAACACAAGGCTGTGGGTAGGAGGTGTCGCCTTTCATACCCCTGGGCTGGGAACAAACAAGCTGGATGAGTCTCCAGAAAGGACCAGTCACTCAGGCCTCCAAACTATACTACATTACCCAGAAAGCAAGACCACCTAGTCTGCTAAGGACTGAACAAAAATCCATCTCAGCTCTCCTTGTTGGCAGCAACTACATGACACCATATGTGAAGCCAACTGCTTGCGATTTCATTTTGTTCTGTCCTTTTGCCATCATTCTGTGTGTTAACATATCATCTCTCTTTCTCATATAGTTATTCTCGAGTTTTTCACTGTTGATTAGCTGAACACCATAACAGGCCCAATATGTTTTATTTTAAATGGGTCATTTTAGGCCTTTGAACAAAGAGATGCTTTTGTTTTTTGACGAGGATTTCCTCCTCTGTTTGACCTCATGCCATACAATATGTAAAAAAATATGTTTCTAAACTGTCTGGTTCCTTCATAATGGTGCCTTTTTGAACAGTGACACATGAAATTGCACCATCTTCAGTATCCGTCTGTTGGCATCAACCTTGTGACTGGGAATGGCTCCTCACAAAGACAGTTTGCCTGTCAATCAACACCTAACACCTAATTAGACACACTCTGTCTGTGAATCGTCTGGTTTCATTTGAGCGTCTTTGCTTTCAAAATGATCTTCGTCCCTCTCTTAGTTAGATTTTAATGAGGTTGGGACAATGAAAGAAAGCTGGACCATGTGCACAGCTTCTGCACTGCTCTTAATGACCCAGCTATTACTACAGTCACAGCACATCATTACCATTTCCACGGTGTGCTTTCTATTAAACCACTGTGCTCATTAGAAGTCACCAGAGAGACTTTGCTTCTTTAGCCTGAAATAAGCCAACTTGTGGCGTGTGAGGGACGGATCTGTCTAATTAGCCGAAAAGAGGATTTTCCCCTGAGATCAGCCTCTAAAAAGAGACACTTGACCTTTTGAAATTAGGAAAACAATTTAACACTTGTGCCAGACAGGGAATTACTTGGATCTGATATCCAAAGAAACAATCATTACCATTGATCTTGTATGTGTGTGTGCATGTGCTGTACTGTATGTGTGTCAAGGTCCCTTTTTTTAAGGTGTAAATGGACAGTGCTGTTGTATTACAGGTGCCTACACACGCACAAAGTTGGGGGTCGTGCGGCTCCATTAACAGTCTGATGCTCAGAAACAAACAATATTATAATATTTACGACTCATTTTCAAAAGCTGTGATGCATAGGAAGATTAGATAACTGTTTTCTGGGGAAGTGACACATGGGTGATTGTGCCTGTGGAAACAGTGATGGATTGTGACTAACTGGTGAATTGCATCAATCAAAAGCTAGTTTTGTTTTTCCACAGCCTGGAACAAAATGGAGGCACTGCTACAGAGAAAAGAAGCTGCTAATTTATAATTCATTTTAAAATCATTCAGTCACAAAAGAGAATTCAAGTGAATGTTTAAAACTGATTGAGACCATCATGAAGGTGGTTGCTATTTTGCCCTGCAGATGAATAATGTTTTCCATATTTTTCTTAGTTCAGGTGCAACCTTGATGGTAACTTTAAAATCAAGGCTTAGACATTTACATGATCAGCTGAAGTGTTTTTTTTTGCCTCTGTCTTTCATTAGGCAACCCTGCAAAATTAGATTTGCATATTAATACTGTCACAAAAGTTTAAAGAAAACAAATCAAGTTTCACAACACGACTGAAGACATTAATAAAAAAATAATAACAAAACGTTCCCTCACACTCACTTGTTTGGTGATGCAGAGCAAATCACTGTTTTTCTTCTCATATAATTTCTTACAAATGTGTTCAGCTTCTTAATTTGATTGACCTAATGTTAATTTTCAGACTTTTCATCCACATGAACAACACTGAGGAGGGAGAGGAAAGAAAATCCTCAGTACAAACCAAGTTGGTAGCTCAAATGTGCATATCTCAGTCAGGACCTAACTGTATGTGATCTATTTTGAGCCTTATCTGCATGACAGGGTGTAGAGAAACCAGCCCTACTTTAAGTTTCCTGCATGGTCTTTATGGATGCGTAACATAAAATTTCTACTCACACAGCAATTCATATTTTGATTTAATAAAAGACTCATTTTGCTGTTAACACCTGCTTATTTGCTTTCCATTACATGCTTCATAACTGTAGAAATCAACCACTGGAAATCATTGACCCTGAGTTTTTCTCTTTTGTTTTTTTTAAGCTTGCAATACAATAGAGGAAGCAGCCACTTGGAGATCAGTTATAGCAAAGTCTGAGGAGCTGTCATGTGAACAAAAGGTGTTGCCACTGAGATGGTGTAGCATAACGTCTGTGTGTACACCCCTGTCAACTGCTCTCTTTCTCTTGTTCAAGTGCTCATCTATCAGTTTAACCCAACACTCCTTCACTGTCTCCCGCATAATCAGCATGGCGCAGAGTGATCCGAGCACCCAGGCGACCAAGCGCCGCGAGCAGCCGAGAGTGTCATCGCCCTCCTATTCCTGCTTCAGGCATGAGGCATTTGAGACACCCTGTTATGGATCATGTGTGCAGTCACACAGACACACAGCACATGTACAAACAAAACAATAGCTACACACTTTCAGGTCAAAGAGGTGGCGGTTGGAGTTTCGGAGCTGTGTCCATCACCGCAGATATAGTCTGTCACCATCATAATGGGATGGGATTTACAAATATGCCTGCGAGACAGAAAAAAAAGAGCTCGCGACAGCTCTGCAAGAAGCTTGTTTAAGTGTTCCCATTTTCTATGGCCCCTTTTTGATGAAGACAAATTATCCTCTTTTAGCTGGCACTGAAACAGCAATTGAGTTGGACAATGGGGGACGATCAGGCAGTATGAAGATATAAATACAGGGTAAACTCGGAGCATAATTCATTGTCAGGGCAAATGCATTGTTCTGGGTTATATTAGGCAACGATTTATTCCAGAGAGTGAGAACGGGCCAAGAGGGGATCACACTGCAAAAAATATCCATCCTTAGAAAGGCACATGTTCTTTCAGAAACACATCTGATAACCTATTTTTTCAAGTGCTTGAAAGGAAACACTATATTTAGACTCAGTCTTAAATAGTCTTACTAATTTGGTTCTTTTTGAAGTTCTACAAAGTAAAACCAAGCAGTGATTCAACTGAACATCTTCAGACAACAGGAAGCTTTAAAAGTCAATTAATGTATGATGACAACATGCTATGTGAAGTGAATTACTTATAGTGGCAAATCACTGCATACAGAATTATCACTCTGAACATTATTTCCAACTGTAGTCGGTAGCTGGTTATCAAACAGCTGTGATGAACTCACTTTAAACTACATGTAAATATTGTTAGCTGAATAGGTCATGATATTATGTTAGCTCATAATGGGTCCTGGTTTGCCAACATGTTAGCCATAAGGCCAACATAAGGCCACCTTTTGGAATTCTGACAAAAATGGAGCAAAAATGCATTTTATGCTGTATTAACACGCAATAGACTCATATCTTAACAGTTGTTTAATTACGTACAAGAGGAGGCTCTCAATTTGAACGGCTATTCACGACTTCCCGTCAGGCAGTTCAAACTCTTGTGAACATTACAATGAGGAACAGAGGAAAATGAGACTTGTTCTAGTCTGTTATTATGGTGATACCACAAAACAATGCCAGACAGATGTCACTGTGAATGAGACAAGCTATGATGAGAGGACTGAAGCGATGTCATGAATGACAACGTTTAAGAGACATGAGTCAGACTCTGCAGACTGGTTTCCTCACTGTTGTTTCTCAGACTCAGCTATCTGACTGGCTCCTTTGGCAGAGCAAGAGATGTCAGTGAGTGTGTGTGCGCGTGTGTGTGTGAAGAAACAAAAGAAAAAGAAAGGTGATTGTGTCTTTTGAACTGTTTTCACTGCCATTTGTTAAATATTCCTAATAACTAGACTGAATGTTTAGTCTGAGAGCACACCCAGATCACCAAAAAAAGTAATATCTGGAAATGGAAATGAGACATTTTGAAAGATGACCCCTGCTGTTATCACTCTGTTATCACTGGTTATCCATAATAAAACACATATCGAGTGTACAGTGACATAAAGCCAAACTGAGCCAGTCTGTACAGATTCATGATGGGGTTGTACTCAGAGGATTTACACCCATTTAATGAGCACAAACCACAGCTGAAACAACCCAAAATGATCCAAACCCTCAAGCAGTCAGTGCCACCTCAGTAGTGCAAAGAAAGTAGCACAAACTATAGGAAACATTCTCTCTTTATGTGCAATAATGATATGAGGAGGAAGAAAAAAAGTGTCATCATTGTAGGATATATAAGATAAAATAATAATCAAGCAGTCAGTCTTCTCTCTAGACACAACTGAAGGAGGGTTTGTGTGTCTTGTTTAATGGAGGGAGGGATCAAGCTGCTGGAACGGTGATGCTTCATTCAGTCTGATCTTTGTCAAGCCCATGGCCTGTCCACCAGCTGTGTCCAAACAGCCCACACCCTCTGCCTCTGTCTGGGAGCTTTGACTCAAGCTGGTGGTGGAGGGAGGGAGGCGAGGGTGTGGGTCATCTCCCCCTCTCTCTCCCTCTCTCTCTGTCTCTCTCTCTCCATGCTACAGTAACTTCTGCTTTTGACACGAGAAGGCTCTGGGCTCATCTATCCTCTCCTTGACAGCTCAGCTGCTCCTACAGGCTGCGGAAGGTAGACAAATTTGGTGTTGTCCTGCTGTTTTAAAGTCATAATCTATGGCATTTTTTCATTTAAAGGATAGTTTTCTCTTTGCCAGTTCATATAACACATTCAGTAGCGATTCCCATATGAAACACACATTTGCTACTGTAAACACCTCCTCTGGTGCATTGGTTTGCAGCAGTAAAACTGGGTTTTTGAATTACACTGTATGCACAAATATTAAAACAATGACAAGTATTCAGCAAAAGTGTCAAATTAGTGGAAAATCGTTTTATATGTTGGTATAACAAACTTATGACACTCTTTGGTCTTTGGTTTGGTTGGCTGTCTTATCTGGCTGCCTGCATATTGAGCAATAAAAGGAAAGCAATAATCAAAACCATCCCAAGCGTGCTCGCTGGCTTGTCAAATGTTTTGTTCCTCATCGCACAGATTCTCCCTCAAAAAGGAGCCAGGGGAGAGAGTAAAAGCAATCTGGATAAAATAAGAGAGATGTTGCAGTGCAGATGGTGCTTCTTAATAGATGTGAGCTCAGTGAGCTGTGATAAGGGACCATGTCCACTTTGAGCAGGGAGAACAGACAATCCCTGCTCAGGGGGCTGTGCAGCATCTGCAGCTAGACATTAATAGATGACTACGAGAACTAAACTGACAAATTGAATGCCACCAATGAGTAATGGCAAGAGACTTGTAAAGAAAGATTGTCACAATAAACTATAGACTCAATTGTTCCCAAATGCACTGAGGCATGTGCACAGTGATACAGAATGGGTGTAACTAAAATACTGAATGCTTAAGTGTTTGCTTCATTTGAAAAAGGGGTATGCAGACATAAAAAAATTTATTTTTAACCAAATGGCTAATGAGCAGCAAATGTGTCCTACATTTTTGGAGATTTAAATTTAACGTGGAAAGCAGTAAGCATTTTTAGGGAAAAAGATGCAGATTACATGTCCACTCAGCACCAAAACAGCTAAGCTAGAAAGTTTTATCAATCTTCTCATCTAACTCTTGACAAGAAAGTGAATGAGAATAACCAAAATGTCAAACTATTCCTTTAATAATCTCACTACTACCAGCATTGCCTTTTCCAAAACAACTGGATATGCACATGCCTTCGACATTCTGAGTTTGCATAGGACCATATAGTGTAGACACTCTCTGGTCATGCAGTCGCTAAACTTACATGGTGGCTCTGCCCCTCTACAGTGTTTGACAGTAATCTTTCAACGTCTTTGTAAACTATGTAAACACAGAAACCAGTGGCAGTGAATGGGCAAAATGTAGTCTTGATCCAATCTTTCCTCACACTGGGATCTGAGGATACTGTGTTAATTACTGTCCTTGCCTAAAATGTGCAAAAACCATAATAAACTCAGTCAGCTATGTGCTCAGAATAGTTCTGTGTTCCCCAACACCTTAATGACTGTTGCGGTTGTGGCTAAAAACATAGAAAAGGATTGTCTGTATAGGTTCTCAGTCACCTAGGTCAAGGTAAGAACTTTTTGATAGCGAGGCATTCAGTCATATGGTTTCACTTTGAGGAATACACTTTCACACATGCTCTCTGAAAAGCTCCTGTTTCCATTTTTGTAGGTGTGGTCTTCTATTTAGGTCACAACAGAACTCAGAGGAGAGGAATTCCCTGTGTATCCATGTGAGGAGGGAGGGATTTTAATGAGCTGCTCAGTGATTGATATAGGGCGAGTCAGCTTGCCTTTACAGTATGTGGAGGCACAACTGTTACTGCTTCATTTTGGAAACAAGAGATACATAACAACAGAGAACACAATGCTGACGTGAACATGTCTATCAAGAATCTGATGATATTCATTCATCATCCTTGATAACTGCTGCTTATCCTATTCAGGGTCCAGGGTGGCTGGAGCTAGCTGGCATTGGGTGCAGGTGGGTACACTCCAGACCATCACTAGGCCTACATAGAGACAGACGACATTTCACACTCATGGACAATTTAGAGTCACCAGTTAACCCAACCTGCATGTCATGTCTGTGGGAAGAAGCTGGAGAATTCATGCTACCCCAAGGAGCAAGTAAATACCACTCAGCAGGCTGTTTCAGTCATTAGTACCAAATATTTTTTTATCTGTGTAAAAAATACACATACGGAGGTTGAGGATGGAGTATCCATGAGTTAAGACCAGTCAATGTAATTGCAGCCCAGCCAGAGCTCCCAATCTTACCAAAGGACAACTTTCTGTGAAGAATAAAGAGGATGCTTTATGGCCAGATGTCTTGTGGGTGATAGACTAAGGCATTTAAAAGAACCCTGTAGCAGAAATGCTCTTGTCTGGCTGACAGTGAGTGTAAAATGTAAGCTTTATTTAGCCGTGTTTTCATCTTGTTAGTCTTAGTGTGTCATCATAGCATAATCTGCTCTGGCTTTTTCTACTTTACAGGTGTGTATTAAAAGTAAATGCTGAGTTTGCAGATGGATGTGGACTGAGTAAGGGCGCTGGAAGCAGCTTGGAGGGCGCATTGCACCCCAACCCCAACGCTTAACACCCCTAGCCAGATTAAGCATCATCGTGGCTGGTGTGATCCCATTGCAAAATGGTCTCTAGTTTCTCCTACATTCTAGATGTAATGGGAGTGATTTCATGACTTCATCCTGCAGAACTGATCCTAATGTGTCATTCTCTGAGGATCACCTTGCTGGAATGCTTTCCGAACCACTAAAAACAGCAGATGTAAAACATCTTTTCAAATTATGAATATCCCAATGAGAATCACTCATTCACTCCAACACTCAAACACTCCATTACAAGTAAACATCCTGCATTAACAATCATACTTAACACAATAATTAGCAGCAAAATGTGCCAAAGTATCGAAATGTAAATTATTCTTGATGTAAATTGGCCCCATTCTGATTGTTATACTCAGAGGTTGTTGAGTACTTCTGTACCCCATGATGCATAACTTCCAAACTGATCTAAGCTGGTATTTTTTAATAAAATTTGGTATAAAAGTAACTAGTACCAGTAACTATAGCTGTCAAATAAATGTAGTGTTGTTCCTTTGTGTGGGGGTTGAAGTCATCATGAAAATACTCCAGAAAAATGCCTCAAACTTCAACTGTTGTTTTCAAGACTAAATGCACAGCTGCCTAGAATAATAACAAATGACAAACTGTTGTCTCCACTCACTCATTTGTTGACCATTTTGACTGGTTTTGAGCAACATTAGCAGTTCTGGGGCGTCTGAGTAAGCACTTTTCTGCGTGTATGCATGTGCTTGTGTTCGTCCGAACTGGGAGTGTGGATTAGGTCTGGTCTGGCTCTCGTCAGCACATGCCGGACATGGCGCTCTGAGGCCCTGCATTCATTCCATGTTGTTTTCATTCCCCCACCTTTGCTAGGTTCACAAAAATGTTTTCTCAAGTCTTGGCATTCAGGCAAAAAAGTGCTAGCATTTACTTTTACACACACCTGGACTGTGGTCTTTCATTTGATACCCCCATATTTTTCAATTATGCAGCACAGCCCCCCAAAACATGCACCATTCTTCTTTTTGCGCTAAAGTGTTTTGTTTTGGTTCATATGGACACGCTAACAAGCTTGATTAAACACATTTCCTCAGCCTTCATTTATCAGAAAAATCTGCATTTATCTTGGTCATTAGTGCTGCTGAAAATAGCTGTATGAACTCACAGAGGGGCCCTATCACTCTGTTAGCACTATAAACTGGAGCAGGAAATATCAAGGCCTATAATTACAGTCAGATACAGAAGGTAAAGAAGTGAACCAACATTCCTGAATGGAAGACTTCCTCCAGTATACATTTATTTATTAGCTTTTCATTCGGGAACTCACCTTCGTTTTGAGCCTTTCCCAAATAAAGCGCCACAGATGAAGCAGTTTTAGGTTTTCTGCTACTGGGGTCACAATTTAAATGTCTGCTTTCAGTGTATATTCACCACAGCATGACCAACCATTCTATAAACACACACATCATGGTTTCATCAGGCCTGGCATAACATTGTTATTTCATGATGATGCTAATGACTCTTTGCTGGCGTTTTGCTTTGATCCAGATGACATCCTCTCACATTCTGAGAATGGGAGGCCGACAGGAAGCCATTGGCATGCTCTGGCACATCCTGAGTCTGGCCAGCAGCTCTGCAGAAGGTTTGAGCTCAATGTGTTGTCATCTCACAGCCCTCTTACCGGAATGAGACTTGGCTGAGCTCCTCCCACCTCAGCAAACTCTACCGCTGTATATTAACCATCTATGATTACATTTGTCATTTTGTTTGTATTGTTTGAGATCTGGTTCTAAATTTGGATTTAATCAGACCACATTGCTTATGGGAAAAATCTGTTATGCTTATTTTGTGTTGATTTTTCATCATATGTTTACATTTCTTTGCATAGATGGGATACACAATGCAGCTGGACTGCATCCTGATGTAATTTTGATTATAAATCATATCACTTCTATTTGGTTCTTTCTATTTGGCCGGCTGACAATATTAAGGAATCGTCAAGTTCATCATCCTTATTCTTTGGACTTGTGCGTTAAATTCATACCTCAGCTTTACTGTTTTCAGAAGTTCATGTGATATTTCCTAATTTATATTATTAGTATCAGCAATGATTCACAATATGGCGTTAGCTGCCCTCAACTGAGTTACTTTAAAACCATTGCTTTGTAAGCATTTGATTGCAAAAAAGTAAATGATTTCACCAAGCAAACACATAAAGTTCTGAGTGTGACCATGTTGTCATGTGTTTGTATTATACAGTTATATTTACGGAATGATTTGTATGATTGCTTGTGTGATAAAGGGGCTAAATGCCTATTCATATCTCATTTCCATGGAGCATGGATGTCTGTTTGGTAGCTGGGTAGTTGCCCCTATGGCACCCCAGATCGCACAGACAACCTCATACCAGAGAGATGTGCTGTACTGACGAGGAGCTGAGATTCTAGCACCACACAAACAACGCCGAACAGGGCAGGCTGTCAAAACATTGCTGCCAGCTTTGTTTCCTCTCACTGAAGTTGTTTCCACCATCTTAAAATTAAACCAGTCTTGTCTCTACTTTTCAATTTTCAACCCTTAGCCTCAGACCACTGCCAAGTCCAGTTTGGAAAGCTAAATACATTCCCTTCAAGTAGGATCTTGATATGATTCACAGCTCACATGCTAGAATATTTTTGCTGGACTATTGGCCTTTGAGCAGGAGGCCCTGGGATGCTTTGTTGTGGTGGGAAGAAATGCTGCTATCCCAGTAGAGATCTGTCACATGGATTTTGGAAAGCAGGAAAGCCAACAAGCGGGGCTTTCTTATAAAAATCTCCTGAACTGGTTGCTACTGTATCGTCATACTTCCCCTATACCTTACGCAGCGGAAACAGATGCTATCTTTCCTTATCGTGGCGGTAACATAACCCATTTTTATTTAATTCCAATCCTGTTTGTAGAGGCAACAGTAACTCACATTACATCATGTGAGCAGATAGAAAGAGAGATACATGGTGCATGGAACTCATAAAGGCTGTAACATTCCCACACACCAAGACAATACACTCTGCGCTACAGCACATCCAAAAGGTTTGTTAGAGTTTGGGCTCGACTAAAAAGGGCAACCAATAGCGAACGGTGAAACGAGAACACATTTCAAATACTCACTTGGCTCTGTAAGTTGGACAAACTGTTGAAAGCAAGCTGAAGGCAAAGCGGCGGCTCTGAATGAAGTGGAAAATGATTACGACCGCACAGAATTTGGCTTGGACGTAACAGGTTGTTTAAGTGCCAATAACAGCAACTCAGCCGAGGAAACAAGATCATTCTGACACTCTCTGAACGGGTCCTCGACTCTTGTGGAACAAGCTATGTACTGACCAGGTTTAATTAAGAATAAATTGATTTCAAATTTTATAGGGTTGTAACTTGGATGAACACAATGCAATACTCACAGAGCAGAGTCACTGGAAGGGAGGCTTTCCTGTATGATATTCTCCCATAACTATAAACCCTCTGCAGCTTTGTCAACAGCTCAGCTCTTGACAGGATAAAATCTAAGGTCGCTTTCACACTGTCCTCCTTTGGTCTGCTTTAAACAGACCAGAGTTCATTTCCTCAGATAGTGCGCTTCCTTTGGGCAGCTGTGAAAGCTCATACGAACTCTGGTGCGGACCAAACAAATGAACTCTCATCCGCTTGAAAACCCTGGTGCGTTTGTATGCAATGTGAAAGCTCACCGGACCAAACACAGGACCAAATGTACGTAGTGTATGACGTAGTGTATGACGTAGTGACGCTATACGCAGTGAATCTTGGGTAGAGGAAGTAAATGGAAGGACCACTGTTAGCAGTTAGCTAGCTATCAATTGTCTGAACAACATAACCCATTCACGATTTGACATATGTGTTATATTGTCAAAGTTAGAAAATTAACAGCTTCAATCCCTAAGGGACTACATTAGCTTTAGTGACGGTTGCGTTCACTAGTATGTAGATAAGCAATGTTAACGTTGTTTCATTCCCTCAAATAATGTAATGATGCACAATACAAAATTGCAAGTCCAACCTGTTTGTAGTCTGTGACGTTACATACCTGACTGTTGATGCTCAGAAAGTTTGGTGCGGTTCAGGAATTGCAGTGTGAAAGCAGAACCGAACCAAGCGATAAATGCAACGTTGCAACTTTCAGCACCCCCAAGAGAACCGAGTCCGCTTGGTTAGGTGTGAAAGCGACCTTAAGCACAGGAGTTTGAGGAGCTGTACAAGGGAAAAGACTGACCTCTTACAGTGTGAAAGGACTGAGCTTGTTTCTGCTTTGAGGACTATGTAGTCCTGACTTATATGGACACAGAAGCTGTTGTCTCCCCTTGGCCCTTGAGGCATCTGCCTGTTCCCAACCAGTCGTGGAAGGTCTGCAGTCAGAGCCACGAGGTTCACCACTCAGTGAACTCAGAGCCTTGGGGTCAAAAGGGTCAAAGCCCAGGGCCAGGCCACAGCCTCAGCAGCTGACAGTTATGCTTAAAGATCATACTCAGCTAGCTGATTTGTGAGGTTTACATAGAGCATGGGCGGGATTGTCAAACAAAGCTGTTTATGGCCTAACTGTTTACCTGTGTCCTGCCCCTGGAATCTAATTTACAGCCTATTATTCTAAAATTATATCACACAAAATATTTAATAGCAGTGACAGGAATTAACTAAGAAAATATTCCTCACTGCGTGACATGCCATTTATCTCCAGGTCATAAAAGATGTGCATACAGTAACTGTTTTCAACATTTAGACTATGGTGAAAAGCTAATTATCTTTCAAAGAGGGACAACAAGTAAGTGGCTCATTTCAAAATTTTGCCAAGGCTTTTTGAGGAGCTCTCATAACGCCTGCTGACCCCAGGGTAGAGTAAACATTCCATTTGGCCTTCATGACTCGCCAGTAATTACCCAGACTGCCCCAGGGCCTTGCTTGCTGCCTGACTGGCTGGCTGATTTTACTAGCTAGCAGACATACAAAGAAACATGCACATGTTTCCTAACAGGTTTACCCCACATTAACAAATCGAAGTGCATTCACAAGGGGCTTGTAAACTCACCTTCATAAAAGTCTGACTCAAAGCAGGGGGATTCTTTTTAATGGAAAACAGCTTGTAAGTGTTCAGATTTTTTTATACTTGCCAGCTATCCACAAATTTTTTTTTGCATGAAAAAATGGAACATACTAAGATGTATCAACTCAGTTAATTGCAGCACTGGAGCGTCTACGCCTCCTCCCATACATTCATTAAAGGTGTGTTGACCACTGAGGGCTACTGTCGGTTACAGTAGTCATCACTGTCTGCCAGCCTTGACGCTGGTTTGACGCACTGACTTTCTGTCTGTGTGCTCACACACTTTCATGCACACTCAACCACACACAGTGACACAGGTCTGATTGTCCTCTGTCCGGCTCCACTCTCTCATTATCTGTATAACTGCATGTCTGAGGCCTTTTGCTCAGCGGCCAAGCCAAGTCTCCACAATGCAGACAATCATCTTAGCCATGATAATTCACTTCTGGGACATTAACATGTTTGTCTGGCCCCACTAATTTGGTTAAAACCCTGTTCTGATGTTCATTAAATTTGGTGGAAAACCTGAATAGTAAGGAGAACTGTCATATGGAACACTGAGAACCAAATCTGTCAATTAAAATTTGCTTTACTGGTAGGACTGTAATTAAGTAAAGTTTTATAAAACCACGCTGTGCAAGGTTTACATTGCAGTGCAGTCATTCAGAAGACACCTATTTCTCTCTCGCTCTCTCTCTCTCACACACACACACACACAATTATGCTCCTGGTGATGCTTCTACACATCTGTTTGTGCATGACTGTGACTCCTCTTGCACAGGTGATTCACAGTCAAGTATTGAAACCAAGACTGAATGAACATGGAGAGACAACGGTGAAACAATCTGGATGGCCAAATTAAAATGCACTGAGGAATTCAGAATTTTTGGCAAATGATTACTCATTTACATAGTCTGCAAATCAAATGTCAGTGAATGAATGTAATTATAATGATCACAACACAGATCAATGCTAAGATTAAGTGAAAACATGATGGCGAAATGGTGACATAATAACAACTTTTCAATTAAACTTGATCAAAAGTAAGTTGTTGCAGCCAATCAGAGTGCCTAAATAATGAATAAACGTGTTGTTAGCTTGAGGGATGTATGTTTCTGGGAGCTGGCACTCGTCTTAAAACACAAAACCATACATCATTTTTAATTGGCTGGGGTCGACTGGAACTTGTGATAATTAAAACGTCAAGTCCCGGCAAATGAGCTGCTACTACAGCAAAGCTATACAATCTTGTTCCCTTCCTTCCCATTAGTGGTTTACTAATAAACTAAGCATGTGTGAGCTTTTAAGGGTGTTAAGTATCTGTAGTGGAGGTGGAAAAATGTCTGGCTGACAAAAAAGAAAATGACAACAAACAAAAAAAGTAATAGCAGCTGTGGGGTGTAAAGCAAAGAAAATCAAATTTACTTCCCTGTAAGTCTGTTGAAAAGTTTATTAAAAAGCTTTTCAAAATAAATTTCACAGTGCATACTCATGTTGCCATGTGTTCTAGCAAGGTTTAAAGGGACTAGGGGAGACTGCCAAGCTGAATGCAGGTACTGTTCACGCAAGGCCCTCTCTGAATACGTGTTTACTCAACCACATGTCACATGTTCAAATCCAAGCAGGAAAAAAAAAAAAAATCATATTAGCGTTTTCTAGACAGATTAACCCTAAAATTCAGGTTAACAGCCCTCCAGCACAGGAAATTCCTGCTTCACGTGCTTAGACAGACTCAGCCGTTTCTGCAATAGCCACAATATGAATTTTGATCTGTGCTGTAACAAGCTCTGCAAATGTAATCTGTAAATTTAAAGGATATGAAATCAAATCAGTCAGTCTTACAGATGGTGTTTGGCAACATGTCAGACATTTCCTATATGGTTGAAATACTGAAGCACACACATTCATTTACAACCTTTTTTAATGGAATGGCAATGAAATAAAAAAAATGTATCCATCGACTGGTACAAAACTCAAAGGAAAGGCAAGGAATGATATAAGTTTGCAGTTATTGGTTTCCTGGAGCTTGTTAAGAAACTCTGATAGGGTGTTTTTTTTCTATACTTGTGTGCACCCAGAGTCAGTGCAAATAAAAGGAAAGGGCTGGTAGGATCTCTCAAGCCTGTGCTCTCTCTGCTCGGACCTTATAAGGAGGCTCGCTGATCAACAGAGCAGTCGCTGGGACATTTGATCCACAGAAACAAATGGAGAGCACTTGCACTGGAAACAGTGCATGGGCAGACCTTCTGGTGGAGGGGGAGCTATCATGGTTAACCATCCTTAAGGTATCACTGACATTTCCTCTGGTGCTTTCTAATAAGTGTATTCTGAATGTGTGGAGTGGTGACTGCATATTAAAGATATGGTCAGAAGCAGTAGTGAATGAAGATATAAAATGTTACATTGTTAATGTAAAAGTTTATAGAAAAGATTGAAATAAAAAATCTTTATCTTTCTGTGCTGTCTTTGTAACATGCAGGATCAGCTTACCTTGCCCCACAGGCAACAATTGCTGATTCACTGCTGGGATAAAAAGGTGCTGCCAATCTCACTGGAGACTTCAAGATGAAAGGGATGGACATGTTCATTCTGAGCTGTTGACAGCCAAACTGACTTCCAGGTCAGAATGGGTGAGGATCATCCACAGGGTACAGACCTTTGTGGTAACCATCAAGAAACAGCTGTTCCTTGCTTCTCCTTCCATCTCTATCCACAGTCACTCATTCCACTTAACAAGAGCTGAGTCAGCTCCATGAGGTGGACACTCCCCTTGCTGCCAACCACAATCCCAGACAGTTTACTGTTATCTAAAGCTTACACCATCAATGGATGCTTTGATGGCCTTGGATGATTGTAGGGTGACTGAAAGCCTACATGAGGGATTTCTCAGGACATCTGTTTGTGAGAATTCCTCCCGTTGATCGTGTTTTCTTTGCCACATGTTGAATCTGAGAAAGTGAGAGAGAGAGGTCTGATCATGCAGGAGCATGCGGGGTCTAAGGCACAATGGATGTGAAGCAGCGAGAATGTTCAAGCAAGTCATAGGAGGTATAAGACCACCAATTGCACAGCAGTGAGGCGAAACATGAACATGAATTAGTGCTGTGGGTTCAGTGCTTGGCCTTATATTGAAGCAGCCCAGTGAGTGATTCAGCTCTGTGACCCGGCACCCTTATCAGAGAGTATGTGTTTTGATCAATGATCACTCAGTGGAACCTCTGCACAAAAGCCCAAGAGGGTGAATACCTGTGATGCAGGGAGCTGTTAAGACATGGTGTTAAGTGAGTGACAGAGCTGTGATGCAGCTGTGTGGCTGACAAGTCCAGGATACAGAGCCAGGTGTGAAGACCAGACCACCTAGAGTTAGAGCTGAGAAGAACATCCTCCTCCCTCCAAAAGCAGTGCAGGTTGACCAACACATAACATTTAGCTCCAGATTATGTGAAGTCCTCCATTCTCCTCCTGCTAAATGTTTCTGTCCTTACAGCTAAGCTAAGCTAGAGCTAAGCCAAAGGCAAGCAGAAATGGTTGAAGGTGGGTATGTTGTTGAAATAAAAGTTTGTGGCACAGATATATATGATATGCTGTTTAAAATGGCTCAGAGCAGACTCTACTTCCTGAGGAGGCTGGAGTTTTTAACATCTGCTGGAAACTTTTGCTGATGTTTTACCAGTCTGCCGATGCCAGCGTCCTCTTCAATGCTGTAGTGTGCTGGGAGGCAGCATCAAGAGGAGGGACACCACTAGGCTGGACAGGCTGGTGAGGAAAGCAGGCTCTGTGGTTGGGACAGAGCTGGACTCCATCACATCAGTGGCAGAGAGAAGGACTCCTAGCAAACTACTCTCCATAATGGACAAAGGCCTCCACCCTCTGCACAGCACCATCATCAGACAAAATAGTGTGTTCAGTGCCAGGCTGCTGTCTCCATCCTACTCCACTGTCAGACTGAGGAAGTTGTTTGTCCCACAGGCCATATGACTCTTCAACTCTTCCTAACAGAGATAGTCATTGACTTTGTTTGTTACGTAAGAAATTCTGTTAAGGTTGGTTGTCATTTACTGAGAGAAGGGCAAACAATGTGGTAGCAAAATGGAAGCCTCCCTCACAGGCCATTTACACCAAACTAAAATTACTTATTAAGAAAATGCAACACAACTAAATTTCTTGATATTGATATTGAATGCAGAATTAAAAATAAAGCTACTTTTATCGACAACTGCTTGTCAGAACAGTGCTTACTGGTTGTGTAGATTTTGACTTTTCCCAGTATTAAACCAAGATTACTATCTCTCAACTTGAACCTGTCTTAGAGATTTGTTCAGCAAAAATCCTCATAATAAACATGTAATTTAAGTGGGATTATATTTACATATTTTCTGTTGCAGTAACAATATGAGACAGGGTTGGCCAGTAAGCAATTGGAATCTAAAAAAAACAAACAAAATAATAATTCTGCCATTATAATTTTAGAATAATTTATGGAAAAATAATAATTATATAATATATAATTATATATAAATATATAATATTATATAATAAATATTTTTTTCCAGTGTAAAGCCCTGCTTTGCCCTGGAGTTATGATTTAAACAGTAAGAGGCCCCTCAGTAAACAGGGGGAGCAGACGCACAGCTCAAGGGCTCCTCATTCATCTCTTCATCCCAAGGACACTGACAGCTGGCCTTCGTGACGGGACAATGAGTCCAAGAGGAGCTCCAGCAGAGAGAAACGCTGGCTAAGGGCCCTTTCTGCTCCAGAATGAGACTCTCTCTCTCTGAAGGGGTTAAAGTCTTAATCCTCCTCAATTCTCTGTGGCATAAGGATTAGCCAGACAAAGTTAATATGCACACCTTCAGGTTAGGGACTAGAGAAAGATCAGTGCTCTGTGGCTGTTAAGCTGGTCCACTGTTTGCAACCTGCAGCCTTCACTGCCTTTATTGGCTGTAGCTAGTACAAGAGGCCATTTTGACCAGAGGGTGACCACCCCCATTTCAAAGCCCTTTATGTAGAAAGAGCAGATTGTTTGATTGTTCGTCCCTCTGCACTATATGCTTGTGCATTTTGTCACAAATTAACCCCAGAGCTAGGTCATGATTGAGATAGAATTTGCATTCATTCACCATGAAGATATTGTAAGAGTTATGTAAACAAGTGCACAAATAGAGCAATTTCACAGCTCACTCTGCTGACCCTCAAACGGGGGTTTGTTTGCTGCTGCTCAGCAGCATATAAATATTCAATTGCCTGTTAGCCATGGCTGCTACTAATCCCCAGCAGAAGTCGCTGCCAAGTTGGAACATATTTAGGGACAGCTGGATAATAAATCATAAGAACTCAAACACAGAAATATACCAAAGAGCTGGCTGTTTACACCTTTTGTTCTAGAGCGATGATGGTTGTGAGAGCAGAGCTATTGAGAGGGGACAAAACTCACCAAGAACCTCAGGCTCAATATGGACTGTCTGTGCTCTGAAACAAGCAAGGTGAATGAAGAGCATTTACTGGATTTACCAGGACGGTGTTGTATTTTTTAAAATCACCCAAATCTGCTGTTGTAAATGATGCCTTTTCTAATTTTTGTTGATGCTTCAAAACAATTTCTGATTTGACAAAATAGCAGAAAAGGAAAGAGACTGTGACTATTTTGCAGGAGATGATTCGCTTGTTCCAAGTTTAAACTTATTTCTACGATGAATGGCTTTACACTGATCACCGTGGTGCAGCCATGGTGCTGCATTGTCTACACAAATGTAAAAGTTATAACTATTCATTCCTTTCTTCTTTGTTGTTTGTATATCAACACCACAGTGTTCATAAAGAGACTTACATGTGAAGATATTTAATCAAAAATCAGAGCAGTGGAAAACTATCACCATTCCCAAACTCTAAAAGGAAAATTGTGTGCCTGCTTTTACTTCTACAGTACAATAATTCACTCTAACTGTTTATTGGCTTAAGCAAGTGGATACTGGTATGTTGGTAAGTGAAAACAGGTGTCCAGTGCTGTGGCGGGTATGGAGACATACACTGTCTACAGTATGTCTGTATCTATGCATGTGGTGTACTTCTCATATCATCTAGCTGCCTATATCTACCTGTAACTCTATCTGTCTCTATATTATTGCTCTTCTCATGCCCTTTACTTAATAAATAATCGTTTTGGAAATTATTTGATAATCTACCATCTTCACGAGAGGTACTGCTGGTATCATGGGAGATATCAAATATGTTTACAATAGCAAACTTTGGTTTGTGCAACCCAGAGGGTTTACTCAACAAGGAAATGCTGTGGCGTCACTCGGGATGTTGTAGCATATTTGTGTGACATTCAGAGTCGTAAATTGGTGCCATGTGCTCACACCACCGCTGTCAATCACATTGGATGACCAGTGATTGAGCATGTGTTTTCTGAAGCACTGCCTGCCACAATAACATGTTTGCACTGTGGAAAACGAACATTTTTGACTTCTACAATAACTGAACCTGAAAAGATGAATCTTCAAACTTTATCCGCAAATAAAATTGAGTGAAAAAAAAATCCTATGGAGAATGGTAAGCAAGACCACAGTATATCTTGGCAGTTTACTGCATGTGTGACTTCACAGTCACAGTTTCAGTAGGAGTCATAAGACAGTATCTTTTACTCATTCAGCTCTGAGTTGTGGCTTAAATTCAAATCAAACTGTTCTTCACTGGGAACACCTCTCCATATATATACCTTTGTTTTACATTACCATACCACCACAGGTATCAGTGGAATCTATGGAATGGCTAAACTGCTTGTTGAAGTTTGCCTTGATCCATCTGTAATCCCACTCAGGACAATGTGTCCTCCCATAAACAGTATCAGATGGTTTAAAGAATAGTTCCATTCATCTTGTCAATGAGAGGGGTTTTGTGTAAAGTCGCTCTGATGACCACAGTATCCATCACTGGTCATTAGGATATGAGTGGCAAACCAACATGGCAACAGATCCAGGTGGGACTTAATTGCCGATTGGGCTGATCAAATTCCATTGTTCTATGTGACTAAAGGCACAGCTCAGGATATAGTAAATAAAGAAGCTGGATGGAGCTTTGAAGGAGTGCTTTAATCCACAGTGAAACCAGAGCGGCTTCTGCCACCAAGCCTTGTTTATTACTGAAGGGATTAAGGTATTGCAAAGTTAAGAACAACTTTGATCATGACTGCTGGCTCCTGGAACGCATAAAGGCTTGAGCATAAGCCAAGGCAACAATTACCGGCCGACAGAGGGTCATTAGAAAGAGGGCTGCTGCCCACGTTCCAGACACCCACCCCCCCAAACACCAACCGACTAGGACCTTTGATAACATCAAAACCACTTCCATTTCTCCAAGCTTTGCCACAATCACACCTAGCAAGGCTGTCTGATGCTACTCTGCCAGACTCCACTGAAATCCAGCATTCCCACAACTTAAGAAGAAAGGTGTGGCCCAACAGGAAGTGTCCAGAGAGGGCTATTGTAACTAAGAGTCTCTGGGTGGTTAGATTCATTGAAAGCTGCTCAGATCTCGTCTAAATGTGATGTTATCTCTCTGCTGTGCTTTGCTTCATTTTATTTCACTATTACTGATTTAGCCAGGGGACAGTCAATTTACTAGTGATTTGCGATACCTCCGGTTTCTGATCTGATACCAAGTCAAATTCAGGCAGGAATCTATAATACCGATCTAATACCCATAATTTGTACAAAAACTCAATGTGTTTGTAAAATAAAAATAAAAAGTAATGTATTTCAAATTCTAGCTTCATAAAAATAGGACACATACAGGTACTACTCATTCTTATTATTAATTATAAAGAATTATCATACAAGAAAAACAAAAAATTGAAAAGTTGCATCTGAACATGTATATCTTAAAGTTTTTTCTCTGCAACGTAATCCCTTATATGCTTTCATTCTGAAATCTTACTTTGAGAGCGATCGGAAGTCCAACTTTGTTTGCGCTGTAGCCTACTTTTACTGTGCAGTTTGGCCGCTAATAAAGATGTGTTTTAAGCGATAATAAATCATTCACATGCAACACAATGTCCTCCATGCTGCTTTACCTCTGTTTACTTCTGAGCTACAACTGCCACAAACCTGTCCTTACGGGTGACGTAAACATGCTACCACAAAGCAGTAGCATTGCTGTGGTTACAGTAGCCATCATACTATTATGTCTATGCTTCATACAATACACGTTTTTAACTCGCATGATACATTTGGATTATCCAGCGGTCATTCCGACGTTGAGTTGTACTTTACACGGTGTATCTAAACCACAACCAGAGTAACGTTTATGTTAGCGTAGCAACAGAGCTAACTAAGTAGCTACATGTGAAAATTACAATATAAACAACAGAGGCTTATACCGTACGGTAGACATTTTTCTACCTAATTACGATATATATCGTAATATCGCACAGCTCTACGTCAACTGGAAGTATTTCTAACACCACTTGTTGAAAGGGCTAGAGTGCCACCTAGTGTAGCAGTCAGCCAGGTCACTGACCATTATCTGAGTTAAACAAACTCCATGTGTACTTGGATTTTGGGACAGACCGCCCTTCAAGTTGCAACACTGAATTGGCGAAATCCAGTACGATCCTACCCTTTGACCACAGTAAGTCAACATTTACACTTTATTGTTTTGTAACATGTTAATCAGGCTCCCCTGAATTTTTTTTTTTTTAATTTTCCCTCATTCATGAATGACTTTGCATGCATTGCAACATGGTTGGAGCTATGGTAAGTGGAATGGGTCAACTCCCGGGCAGCTACTATCACCGCGGATCTCCAGCCCCCGGCCCGGAGCTCCAGTCATTTTTCCCCGGACCTCCACTGCCCTCCTCCGCTCCGGAGGACTTCCCGGTGGGCCCCGGCCGGCTGTGGCCGGGCATGGGGCACTCCTGGGCGGCCACTCACTGTGATCTCTGTTTAATTGGCAATTGAGTTGACTGAATTCATTGACTGTTTATATTCCAGGCTTTTAAAAATTATCTGCAGGTACATACATTAAAATGCTTTCAAACACATATCTACAGAGGAACAGTTTGCCAATGTAGCTGTGTTCCAGATTAGCTTCTTGGGCCTTGGTCCCACAATCTATGTGACCAAATTGTTTAGCTTAGTGCTAAGCTACAGTTACACACATGGTGGGTCTGTTAAAAAGAATCAAAGACAACTTTGCCTCAAGTTTACTCTATGGTTGTCTTCAGTCGTAATGTGTATGTGACAGTTTAAATTAGAGCATGAAATTAACAGACTGACCTTTGAGCCATTCGATCCTTTCTGACCTGAAGTAAACTTAAGGTTACTCACCAAATGCCTGAAAGGTCAGCACAGGGTCAATGTACCTGTAAACATCGAAGTGGAAAGGATTGCAGAGCTATAGCTTAAGAGCCAATAACATTTGACTTTTATTAGTGGTGAGGGTCAGGCCACTGTCATGCTGGCTCTCAGCTTTTATTCACTGGGTCAGGACAGTGAAATCCGAGGTAAAATTCTGCTATCCGTTCTAATGTTTTGCTTAACATGAGCAAAGTAGGACTGGATTTTAAACTGCCAACAGCTGTGTTGAGTTCAAGACATGCTTGCTAATCAACCAGCTTACAGAGCATGTTTCTTTCATTAAAAGTGCTTATGTAAGACATGTAGTCCCTCATAAATCTCAGTGTTGCCCATCAAAATTCAGACTCAGCAGTATTTTTCAGTGAATACGCAGCGTTGACATAATCAACAACACTCCTTTTGGATCTGATTATGCCACAAAATGATTCGCCCCCTTCAATGTTTTCCACTTGCCCTGGAGTTAGAGGGCTTTCAGCAGGCCAAGTACAATTGATCCCCATACGAAGCACTTTGTTCAAATCAACAGGAACAAATCATGAGCAAGTAGACCCACTGTATTTTAGTTAAACTGTAAAAAAGACTGTGAGATGACTGGCAGGAAATATGTAAATAACAACTCTATATTTACCCGGGTCTGCCACAGAAGCCACAAAAAGCTGACAGTTAAGCAAAATTGGGAGGCAAATATAGAAAGTGTTTGGTGACAAGGGTTCATCCGCAGATGTGTACAGTAAACATCTTGCAGCACTTGTCATGTCTATGGAAAAATAGGGGATTTTAAGTGCAATAGTTTGTGGCGACATATTTCAGATAGAGTGCCTGTTGGATCTTCTAACAGTCTGTGAAACTGTGTCCTCCCACACCTTTCCGATGCGGAATCGACAGGGTACATCTCATCTTGCCTTTTTCTGATGGCACCTTCAAGCATGGCCATTTGGAACAGCTATTAATTTATTCCAGCATTTTGCATGGCATGACAACAAAGAGCATTCCCCTTCCGCATTTCCCTCTTATGTAGAATTGCAGTGCAATTTTTTTCATTTCATGCAGAAAATGATAAAGAAAATAAACTATTTCAGAAGTAACATTGGTATATGATGCCCTGGGACTGGACTGGTAAGTGGCAGAATTGCAGACAAAACATTTGTACATCCATCTTTACTAACTGATCTGACTGCTGTTCATCCATTTCCTATTACAGCTTCTCACAATCTCCACAATCTAACACAGACATTGAAAGAACTTGAGTCATAGTGAGCACAGAGGCCTAGCTTGCAGTTTTGGAGCCAACAACAGTTTGCAAGCCTTTGCAAACATGCTAAATTTGATTGCATTTTGAATATCCTGAGAGCTGTAGTCTTTGACACTGTGCAAAGAAAAACAACAATTTACTTTCAATCGCTCTAGGCTGATTTTGGAACCATAGACGATATTTTGTCAAGGCTTTTGGGAATGTTATCACAAACAGCACACTGAGAGTTTATAAAACCTCTCTTATCCCCAGATTATCCTTGAACTCTATGTTACCTGCGGCTGGTAAATTATAATTGGCGGTCATGGCTGAAACTGAGATGTGACACAGATTTGGCCATAAATTCATTATTTTTCCAGATTAGAGAGGGATCTTCAGCGCTGCCATCAACACCATCATCCTGGCTCTGCTGCAGGACAAGCTCTCCCAGCTGAACGTGCCCCAGTGTACCTGCAGGTTGATCACAGACTTCCTGTCTGACAGGAAGCAGCACGTCAAGCTGGGGAAACACGTCTCTGACTCAAGAACCATTAGCACCAGTTCCCCTTAAGGCTGCATTCTTTCCCCGCTACTCTTTTCCCTGTACACCAACAACTACACATCCAGCCATCAGTCCGTCAAGCTCCTGAAGTTTGCGGATGACAACACCGTCATTGGGCTCATCTCTGGTGGAGGTGAGTCTGCCTACAAGATTTTTTTCACTAACAAGTAATCTAATGTGTTACTATTTCCAAACCAGTAATTAGATTTAAGTTACATGTCCAAGTCACTGTGTGCATTACTTTCTGTCTCATTTTTCTGAAAAAAAAAGAGAGATTTGTTTTTGTCTCGGGAGATTGGAGTCAATCACGTAGACAACAAGTCACAATTTCAGCACAAGGCATCACTCACGTGTGCACACATGCCAAATACACCGTACTTCTCCAACTGCGTAATTATCCAACTCTGTAGCCACGGAGACCAGAGGGATGCTTACTGGGGTTTTCCCTTGACGCAGTGAAATATTTCATGCGCCCGGAGAGAGCGGAGAGGCTCTCCAACAGGCTCTCCGGCGAAGTAGAGGGCTCTCCGTGTCCGTGTACAGCAGTTAACGGAGTACTATAAATTAGCCTAAAGCAGCCACAGCAAAACAAACATCAAAAATGGAGGAAGGAGAGAGATGCACATTTTCAAGCTGGAAATACAGCCACCATTTTGACTTTGTGTCAGCTAAAGACAACAATAGGTTTGCTGTACACTCTGTGCTGGAGACAATGTGTTATCCTGCTTCAAAAACGCTGCTGAATGTAACTTAAAAAGTAACTTGTAATCTAACTTAGTTTTAAAATCAAGTACTTGGTAAAGTAACGAAGTTACTTTGTAAATGAGTAATCTGTAATCAGTAATCAGATTACTTTTTAGAAGTAACTGTGGCAACACTGCTGGTGACCTGGGGCCTCATGTATCGAAACTTGGATTCCATACTGAGCGCTGGCATACGCTGTGATCCTGAAATTAATGTTCAACTGCATTTTGTGGGAATTTTATATGCCTGGTTGACATGCAAATGATCGCGTCACACACAGGTGGCATGGCCCGGCTCAGGGTTGACTGACTCACTTCAGATGGGTCAGCCACCTCCCGTGGCCAAGAAGCCCGGTGTGGTCAGCACCAGGTAGTGCTCTGCTCCTCGCTGTGGTGCTTCAAGGCCAGTCACAGCTCCGCCCACAGCTGTTTACCAACTAGCTTCCCAGCATCCCCTCTGAGTGTCGCCAATGGACCAAAAGCATCAGAACCTGGTGTATGCCAGCTATGAAGTTGGTGGGGAGCAGCGCCTGTTTCCAGGCTCATTTCACTGTAATACTTCAGAACATGAGCGTGGATGCTGGTGTACGCTATGTTTCCTGGCATATGCTACTTTGATACATGAGGCCCCTGGTGTGCTGACAACAACAAGACAGTGGAGATGATTGTGGACTACAGGAAGAAGTCACCTCTGCCTGCCCCATCACGCTCTGTGTAAATCCCTTTTGGTGGAAAAGGGATTTACTGGATTTAAGGTGTTGGTGCTCATGCTGGTGCTGAGTTGGTGCATCTTGCGTTCCTCCTTAGCACCGGTCGCTTTTCCATTGGAAAGGAGCCCAGTCAGAGCCACATCATTACGTCACTGAAAAACATCAGTACTTCACGGCATATTTGTTTTAACCTGGCCAAGCTTGTGCGGTACAAAATCAAAACAAGTATCGTTACTGGTGCTGCTCCCATGGCTGTTCCTGGCTTTGCAAGAAATCCATAGCCAAAAAAAGGAAACTGCTACCGGCTACCTGTCTTCACCCAGCAGAGGATGTGCTTCCTGCAGCAGCTGAAAAAATTCAACCTGCCAAGGACAAGTATGGTGCACTTCTACACTGCCATCATCAAGTCCATCCCCACCTCCTCCATCACCATGTGGTATGTTGCTGCCACCGCCAAGGACAAGGCCAGGCTGCAGCATATCATCCACTCTGCAGAGAAGGTGATTGGCTGCAATCTTCCATCTCTCTAGGACCTGCATGTCTCCAGGACCCTGAAGCATGGCCGATCCCTCCCACCCTGGACATGAACTGTTTCAGTCCCATCCCTCTGGCAGGAGGTCCATCAGGACCAGAACCTTACACCATAAAAAACAGTTTCTTCCCCACTGCAGCTGGCCGCATCAACAAGGCCCATGGTCCACCCCCACGCCTCTAGCCTAATTTCATATTTCTAAACATTGCATAATTCTGAACAGTTTTTATCTCTGTTTATCTGCCATATTAATTGTCAGATATTTTGTTCTAAACCGAAATATTCTGTGTTGCTGGAGTGAGGTGTCTAAATGATGCTTTTCTTAACAGGGGATTTTTCTTTTTCAAACTTTCCCTCCTTCTCTCTATCTGTCTCTCTCTTTTGGCAGACATGCAAAGTAAATGGGTAGCATATCATTAGATCAGCAGGAGTTCCAAGGCCTCTGCTCCCATGGCATGTTCAGGCTTTACAGCAAGACTTCACTCTTATCAGAGACCACGCTGCATTCCACTGTAGGGCAAATGGAGTCACATTTTTCAACTCTCCATCTACAAGATTTACTATTGCATGCAATACCTCTGTGATTTGTAGGTACAACCTACTTTGAAATTCTCCCATTCGTTTCGCCTCCCTGTGACTCAACACAATGCTGACATATGTTGAGATATATGCTTGATGTTGATTGTTGCAGTGACATTAGTGAAAATACGTTATTCTGTGATAATCTGTCTCTTTGCCAGATCCAATCAAGGTGAAACTTGACTGCTTGTCTTCATTTTCTGTCTCCATTAAATGGAAGCTATCATAGCTTTCTAGTTGTGTTTGGAACCCCAGAAAGAGTGCATGGCTTTGAAATAAATCTGACACTGTGGAGTCCACTGTATTTACCAACTTGCTTGCACGCAGGTAATGTTTAGCAAGCTTGTTTGCTCTGATAATTTTATAACACTTTTCATTAAAAGTCTTAATTGAATAAAATTTAGTTCAACACAGAACAAAACGTTAAGGGGGAGTAAATGGCAGTATGGCACAATGAAAATAGAAAGAAGGTGATGCCACCACATCTCCAAATGTAGCAGCAGTTACAATAGTACACCAACTTACCCTACTGTCACTAGTCACTATGCCACCAAGCTTGTAGTTTCTCAAAGATGCACAGATTACTCTCAGTGTGCAACTTTCTGGTGTGACTGGGCCTAAAGGCCATACTTCAATTATGGGAAGAGTCAGATAATTAATACTGACTTCTTAGTCCCATCAGGGTCTCAGAGTTGTATGTCTACCATATGGCACTGTTCATAGTCTGGTTTCTTTGGGCATGTTATTGTGCCACAGAGATCAGACTGTCCTGGGTGTACTGATGGATTGTCTAAATTTCAGAATGCAGTGTATTTGTAGAGAACATATTGGGCAATACAAGTTTGAAATCTGTATCTACTCATCAGCTCCATCAGCACCATTTTATCAGGGCATGCAAGCAAATCTATTGATGTACTCTAAGAAGCCCATGGGAAATCCTAATGTTCCTTTTTTCTGTTGGGCAAAGAACCAACAAACTATCCTCTTTCAAGCAATTTATGCAGCTAACTGGCTATTCCTCTGTCTTTTAACTTTATCAACCAACAAAACATAGACGCTTCAGCATTCCAGTTCAAGGAATGTTTGGTGAGCTTGATGCTGCGACCCAATTACAACACAAGTTGAGGAGCACAAGGAT
This sequence comes from Synanceia verrucosa, assembly GCA_029721515.1. Taxonomy (NCBI): domain Eukaryota; kingdom Metazoa; phylum Chordata; class Actinopteri; order Perciformes; family Synanceiidae; genus Synanceia; species Synanceia verrucosa. The sequence continues at coordinate 15,765,602 of CM056556.1, forward strand.
TACAAGGAACTGACAGAATGGCCTTCTTCCTGCATCTAAGTAAATCCCATTTTCTGTCTCACTTTGTATCCACAGACAGCCAAGTTTGTGCTGCCAGGGGCAGGGCACCACACCAGGGTGCTGTAAGCTGTTTAACCTACATGAAAGTGTCACAGCTGAATAGCAAGAATGACACCTTCTTTCTGGTCACCATATCCTTAAAAATCATTTGAAGTTAAGCTCTATGCTAAATGAATCTCTGGTCTGCAAAGATAAGATTTACTCTACTGGAGGCCTCTTCTCTTTGTGGGTTTGATGATAAACAACATGGAACATAATCAGGGACGTACTGGGATTGAAATTCAGCCCAGGCCTGGAGATCATTTTGCCCAAAAAATGTTGGCAGTGATTTTTACAGTAATGCGATTGCTTTGGTTGAAAGAGAATCTGATGATGCTAAAGATCTTGCTGACACCTTGAGTCCCATTTGAGTCAAAGGGAATTTATTTGCTAAATGTCCTACGCTGGAGGTAAACACTACATATAACCTTCATAGATTCAAACATTCCTTTTATATTAGATTACATAGAACATTCAAAATATTAAATATTGTGTCGTCAGTTTGCTAAAACCAAAACAGGAAAGCCTGGATGTTTTCCAGCAGCAAGACTGGGAGGGTGGGATGATGTCAAACCTGATACAGACTAGTCTCTGGAGAGACTCCATCCTTGTCATCATCACATTAAAGTCTTATCCCCTTTGCTGAGGAATTCCTTGGATGTAAAAAGCTGTTTGCGTAGATTTGATCAGCCCGGGCCACACCCTACTATCACATGAGTCAAAATGTCTAGTCTCACTTATAAAAATCTCTTCAATGTTATCACCAATCCAAGTACATAGCCTCCTATCACTCTGTAAATCTGACAGAGAAGACCCACAGCTTTTTTTTCTTGGATGTGAGCAGATTTTTTCTCACATTTGAACCCACATCAAAGGCTTTAAGCTATTCAAAGAAGGTGGAGAATATAGCATCCTGTCTTCATGTGAGCTAATCCAAGCCAGGCAGAAGCAAAAGAGAGGAATGGAGACTGATGGATGGCCTGACACACAGACATAATTTGCGGCATTGCCAGAACACTCATGCATTCAAACTTTGTTTAAAATATCTGTCACTCTGCTATATTACAGACACGTTTATGTTAAGCTTGTGCTGTGAGAGCACTTTTGTTGGTTGTGCAGATCTAAAGCTTGAGTAAATAGTTTCACTTTATATCTTCAATTGTCTTAATGCTCACTTAAAGTCATAACTTACATAGAAAAGTGAACATACTGTGTCATAAAAAAGTCACCTATGCAAGTTCAAATGTTCCAGACACAAATCTGTTTTTCATGGGCTACAATACATGATGCAACAAGCCATTCAGTTCTCTTTAATAATATGAGTGAGACATGTCACTCATATTATGAAAGAGCACCGGGGTTATGTAAAAAAAAAAAAAAAGATTTGGTTTCTCTTCCTATGTCACATGTGGGCTCATTTTTTCACTTGTCCTGGCTCACAATTACATACAAACTGATTATCTGGGTTGTGTATGAATTACTGGGTATTACTTTTCATACTATTTGAAGGATAGTGTCGCCTCACAGCAAAACTACCAGGTTCGATTCCCAGCCTGGGGCTTTTCTGTGTGCAGTTTGCATGTTCTCTCCGGGTGCTCCGGCTGTTCTGGCTTCCTCCCACCATCCAAAAACAAGTGTGGGGATTAGGTTAATTGGCTAATTTAAATTGCCCGTAGGTGTGAGCGGTTGTCTGTCTCTATGTGCCCTGCAATGAGGTGTACCCTGCCTTTCGCCCTAAGACAGCTGGGATAGGCTCATTGCACAAAAGTAGGATTCAGACATCCAGGATAAGTGACTGAGCTGGGTTCAACCAATCCAAACCAAGAGAGACCAGGCTCATTTGGTTGCACAAAGACCAAGCCAGGAAGAGCAGACAAGGATTCATCAAGCCAGGTGAAACCAAGCCAGGATAAGTGCGCACACATGGCTTCCTCTAACAGAACCCGTCATCAATCACAGATTCACCATGGCAACGGAAGCGGCATACTTTTCCCCGCCGGAGGCAGAAATCCTTGAGGAGGCTTATGAGGAGGAATTATATCAGCATTTTTGATCGGTAGATATGGCTGCATTTTTAGTTTAGTCTGACTGCTGACTGAGATAAGGGATGAGATTAAATAGATCCTGGAACATAACCTAGTCTAGAGCAGGCTGGCTCCATAGATCAAACCTCCATGGTAACTTATACCATAACATATCCTGCTCTCTTCTATTCTGCTTTTGTGCAACCGGATCATGGATAAGTTGAGCCAGGATAACCAAGATAACCCAGCTTAATCCCTTTCCTAGTTTTGTGCAACGGGCCCCAGGTCTATCAGTAATACTTATAAATTCTTTAAACTTTAAACTCTTGAGGCCTAAAATGCATCCCACTTGCAACAATTTTCTTCTCTTTCAAATGTGAGGCACATGCTGTGTCAGGCCTTTTGCAGTAAAGAAGAGAGTCTATGAAACTACCCCTCTTTATAAACTCCACTCCTAATTTGTGGGCAGGTGTTTGAAATCCACCTGAAATCCACCAGGTGTGACAGATTTTTCTTTTCTAAAACAAACTCTTCTACTTAGAATTGCCTGTTAGCGCAATAAAAATAACTAATAAACAGAAATTCAAGGACACAAAGAAAATCTCAAGATGAGTGAGTCTACCTAAAACATACTGACTTTTAATGACCTTTTCATTTTAAAGAGCACCAAGATGTGGATGTTTATAGGAACATCAACAAATGTTTCCAAAGTTACACATGATGGTACAAACTGCATAGTACCACATCTAGATTTTGATGGGATTCCTCAGCTAGTCTGTCTTGCAGTGCAGTAGTCCCAGACCTTTGAGTTCAATATACCCTTCAAATTATGGGTTGTCAACATGATGAAATTGTCCATTTTTCAGTGCACTTAGTCAGACTGCTGTTTCTCACCTCCAGCTGTGCAATGATTTACAGCCCTTCTATTTTGACCAGTCTGACGCACACTATATTTTAGCATGTTCAACAGAGTCACTTAAGCAGATATACAGGCATTTAAACACAGACTTCCTGATTTATACTCTCACATGGTTTATAAAAATACCCTTCACTTCGTCACTGATAGCACTGTTGTTTAAATTACACAGCTTTAAAAATGTGTTGTGTAATATAAAATGCTAGACAAAGCTGTTTAATTAGCAGAGACAGCAGAGAAAGCAAAATCAAGTTTCAACCAAAGTAATTAAGGGAAAAACAAGAATATTAAAGTGGATTTCTATTTTGAATGGAGTTTTACACTCACAGAAAAGAAGCAGAAGTATGACCTACAAAATTCAGCTTTGGCAGCATTGTTAGCACACAGGAAACCACAGGAAAGCCCCTGGACAAGTGATATGCTTCATCTGTGGTAGATTAACTTTTCACTGGTCATAAAAACAAAGTGCAGACCACAGGATGACCTTCAGGCAAGTACAAATAGGATAATCTGCGATGAAATCTTCAAAAACAAGTGTGTGTTCCTTATCTCCAGCTGTTGTTTTAACAGAATTTCTAGCGTTGTCTTTGAAGGACTGTTTCAGTATGAACATGCACTTGCAGAGACTGCAGCTTTTCTGATTGAACAACTATGTTAATTGCAAGACATCCAGAACTTATGGTCATCCATACAATGTTTCACTTAAATACCTGCCTCTGACTTTATTGGCTAGTAAGACACCAGATGCCCAGCAGCCATAATAAAAGAAAGAAGGGAACCAAAACAATCCTTCTCGGTTGATTAAACTTGAACTCCAGCAGGCTGATGGGAGGTAGGTTTCGGGGTCATCAGTGCCAGAGTGATTCCCCTCATTGCAGTGCCTCCCTACATTCATCAAAGAATCTCTGCATCAGCAGATAATTGCTTAACCCCGTGAGCAAAAACAGCTGGGCCAGAGCAAAACAAAGATGATATAAGCGGCTTCCTCCTCGGTGGCGTCAACAATGATAAGCCCCAGTCTATGTTGTGTTTGAATCGCAGTATCCCCACCCCTGCCACCAGCACCACCAAAACCAGACAATTTAGAGACCAGAGTAATGCAAGAGGAAATATAAACTGTGATCTCTTGAACTCTGTCAAAAGAAATGGTCTGGCTTTTGTCTCTACAACCATTTTGGGGAAGTAGTGGGAGTGACTTTATGTTGCAGGAACTGTGATCTGTGAAAGTATTCAAAAATGAATAACGTCAGCAAGGGAGAATAGAGGAAATATAATGGGGCTACGCAGGATGTGATTGGACATAAAAATGATGCATATGTGAAGAGTCATGTCTTGAGTTAAACATCTGGCAAATTATGTCCTTGCTCTTCTGTTGCCTATAGTAGATATGGAGAATTCCTGCAGTGTCAATGAAATGCAACAGTACTCTGCAACATGCTAAGGTTATACACTCCCTGAAAGATGCTTCTCAAATGACTCACACTGAGCAAAACAGCACATGCTGCAGTGATATGGCAGAAAATGTTTTATAAAAATATTTTTTTTCTGGATGGTACCCAAGGTGGAGGTTAATATCTTCACAGGGGATAAACAAAATTATGGTTACTATAGGAACAAAAGTTATTTTTTGAATACTTGATAGCATACATGAACAAAGTGCTCCCCTAAGTATGCACCTACAGTGATATTGACCAGGATTCGAAAGGAACAAACCTTTTGTCCATTATTACTGGGGTTCTCATATAATCCAAAGAAAATGACAAGGTTAATGGGATAGAGCTGTGAGGAATTATGTAAGATTATGCAAATGAAAAGGCTAATATGATTATTGTGTGCACATGCTGCAAACTGATGAGATTACTTTGAGTGTTGGATGGAGAATAATCCTCTTACATTATGTTAATTCTCAGCCATGTGTGACAGTTAACTTCTGACCTGAGTCTCAACCTTAATTAATAAAAATACCACCATCTTGTAAGTAACCCCTTCACTTGGGTACTCATGAACCCAGAGTGAGGGACTTCTTGAATCTTCTCGATTGAAAAAAAATGCAGTTTGATATGTTTGAATCTGTGAATTTATTTTTTCCCTTGTTAAATAACTTGATGGTATAGTTATTAAGTTGATGATCTACTGGTGAGCTAATAGGTAAGCTAAATTACAAATCCCATTATGGCCAAGACATGAACTGCCCGAGTCTGCCTCTGTTTGAGGGTTTACAATTAAACAATCCATATTCTCACAAAACCTTACAAATATTATACTTTGTGCAATGATAGTCTTAGTCTCTATTACAATCAGTCAATATTAGTTCATTATAAATTCTGGTGTGACCATGGTCCATAGAAGGTCTTCAAAGGCTCAGAGTGACATCACTGTCCCTCATGATATTGACTTTGGAGAGCAAGCAGGAGGGGCCACCCACAGCCCCCCCATCCTCGTCCCCCGAGGCCGTGCAGAGCCACAGCCATGTCTGGTGAAAGTGTGAGTCAAGGATCTCAGGCTGTTACGCCTCCATCTGGGCCCCTGAATTAAACATCAGCCTGGCAGAAAAGCTTCAGGGACCAGGAACTGGGGCCAATTAACCCATACCCAGTCTATTCAGACCTTACTTTGTAGCCAATTAAGAGGGCATTTTACAGATGGGATCAAACGGGATGATACAACGGTTGGGATTTATCAGCCACGAAAAAATACTGTTTGCGACTAAAGAGGAGCCTTTGGTAATGATTGCAGTCATTATGAGCTCAGTAAACACATTTAGACTAGGATAATCATTAATTCTAACTGGATCAACTTGATCTTTTGTAATAATCTGCTTTGAGTGATTTGAGAATACCTGAGCTCTTTGTGTTGAACCACTGAATACTGAACATGGCAATTCTTGCCCTGACAACAGATCACACAATGTTACATTGTGTCACTATGGCATCAGAAACCAGTTCATCTTCACTACAGCTCAGTTCCTCTTCTCCATCTCTGAGACCTGACAGTGTGAGGAAATAGTCTACTTCTACAGATAAGACGAGGCCAGGAAATGAAACGAATGACAGGAGCAGAAGTGAACAGAATCAGGACGGTTGTTGTGTTCAAACATTGCAACAGATAGATACGATGTGACAGGGACAAATGTTGCTCAAAAGCTCTCAGTCCAACAGCCGATAGTGCACTGCTATTTTATTCAAGTCAAGTCAATTTTATTTGTATAGCTCAATATCACAAATTATTTGCCTCAGAGGGCTTTAAAATCTGTACAGGATATGACACCATCTGTCCTTTACAAACAACCCCCACTTTGACACATTGATCACCCCAAAAAAACCCTTTGAACAGGGAAAAAGAAAAGGAAGAAACCTTAAGAAGAGCAACGGAAAAATCCTTCTTCCAGGATGGACAGACATGCAATAGATGTCATGTGTACAGAGTAACAACAAAAATACAGACACTCCAAATAACAACAGTTAATGTATATAGAATAGTCTGAAGGTGTCCAAGGGATAGTACGAGGGTTTGGTAAGACCAGGCTAGCTCAGCAAAACAATCTGAAATGAAAGGGGAACAGCATGACTACAAAGTAGACTAGGTAGACTGATATATGTTCAATTTCATTGCCCAAAGTCTCAAACTATATCTTCAAATGAGTTATAGGGGTGAGCTACAAAAAATGCATGTCTCTTAATCTTCACAATAAAATATAATAGAGAGTAAATCATGGCTCCAAATAAGCCTTGTTATTTATTTTCCTGTCAAGAGAAATATATGTTGTTGTTGTTTTTTTTTTTTTTTTTGTGTTTGCGACTAAAGAGGAGCCTTTGGTAATGATTGCAGTCATTATGAGCTCAGTAAACACATTTAGACTAGGATAATCATTAATTCTAACTGGATCAACTTGATCTTTTGTAATAATCTGCTTTGAGTGATTTGAGAATACCTGAGCTCTTTGTGTTGAACCACTGAATACTGAACATGGCAATTCTTGCCCTGACAACAGATCACACAATGTTACATTGTGTCACTATGGCATCAGAAACCAGTTCATCTTCACTACAGCTCAGTTCCTCTTCTCCATCTCTGAGACCTGACAGTGTGAGGAAATAGTCTACTTCTACAGATAAGACGAGGCCAGGAAATGAAATGAATGACAGGAGCAGAAGTGAACAGAATCAGGACGGTTGTTGTGTTCAAACATTGCAACAGATAGATACGATGTGACAGGGACAAATGTTGCTCAAAAGCTCCCAGTCCAACAGCCGATAGTGCACCGCTATTTTATTCAAGTCAAGTCAATTTTATTTGTATAGCTCAATATCACAAATTATTTGCCTCAGAGGGCTTTAAAATCTGTACAGGATATGACACCATCTGTCCTTTACAAACAACCCCCACTTTGACACATTGATCACCCCAAAAAAACCCTTTGAACAGGGAAAAAGAAAAGGAAGAAACCTTAAGAAGAGCAACGGAAAAATCCTTCTTCCAGGATGGACAGACATGCAATAGATGTCATGTGTACAGAGTAACAACAAAAATACAGACACTCCAAATAACAACAGTTAATGTATATAGAATAGTCTGAAGGTGTCCAAGGGATAGTACGAGGGTTTGGTAAGACCAGGCTAGCTCAGCAAAACAATCTGAAATGAAAGGGGAACAGCATGACTACAAAGTAGACTAGGTAGACTGATATATGTTCAATTTCATTGCCCAAAGTCTCAAACTATATCTTCAAATGAGTTATAGGGGTGAGCTACAAAAAATGCATGTCTCTTAATCTTCACAATAAAATATAATAGAGAGTAAATCATGGCTCCAAATAAGCCTTGTTATTTATTTTCCTGTCAAGAGAAATATATGTTGTTGTTTTTTTTTTTTTTTTTGTGGAGGAGCTTTGAGGTGGAAACACTAGTTTCCCTAGATTGTGAATGGGAAAAACATTTGTAGGGTAACAAGATGCAGACAGTGGTTAATTTAGCTTTCAGGAGTGGTGCTAGTGGAGGGTCCCCAAACAATATGTCAAGAATTTATCTGCATATTGTACAGGCTGGAAGTATTAGGACATTGATATGTTTTTCATTGTTCTGGCTCTAGTCCAGCATTGGATTTGAAATGAAACACTTGCTATGCCTGCTCTGCTTTTTCCCTGTCTTAACTGGCAGCTTTCAGTTCAGCACACACACACACACACACACGCACACACATTAACACACATGTTCCAATCTGAAAACTGGCAGGAAAAATCTGTGGAGATATAATCTTTACAACATTTGTTACAAGGAATTCATTGCATTCAGCTCTCACAATGCCCCGATCTGAACAGCTAACATTTTACATCAATCTGTACCCTTAGGGAAGAAAAAAGTGTAATGACAGTAAAACCAAAAGAAACAGGTGTTCTTCTTGCTATGGGTCTCTTTGAAGGTGACGAGAGTTACAGAAAGATTGTGAATCACTGCTAATTGCATGACATTTAAGTTATGGGGTACAAAATAAAGTCTAGCGAGAGCTAGCACAGGTATGATAGTACTGTGGAGGATGCCATGATTTATAGAATGACAAGGTTCTTTCTGTGTTAACTGAACAATGACTGGTTGACTGGGAATGCTGTAGGGAATTTACAGAAAGCTCACTTGATTATGATAATTTGGGTGCATTTTAAGAGCAATCTTGTTCAATTGATAACATAAAAAACAGTTTTAAATCCAAATTAAAACGCAAAGGAAAATGTGCCACTTAGAGTATTTGCTGAATTAAAACCACAGAGCCAAATGAGGTTTGACTGGGGCCTTCATTATTGTTGTTTGTTAAAAGAGAAGGACTGTTGTGCGGCTTTTCGTACAACAGCTCTTCTCTCAAGAGGAGATTTATTGAAAATATTTAATTACATTTTTAATTGACAGCTTAGCCCCATCTCTAATTACAAAAAATTACAAAAGTTGAGCTGTTCAACTGAAGGCACCAAAAAAAAAGCATTTGCAACAGACCTTTACAAGAGGCGGTGGCCTTTCACTATTCCATTGTTTTATCAGAAAAGGCAGTCCTGACTAAATCAATTTACAGCATAGCAATAAAAGTCATTTGTATTTTTTGACAGGCAAAAACCAATAACCAGGATGAGTAATGTAGAAGCCCACAAGGAAATACATCTGACTGATGATAAATCTTGGAACTCTTTTCATAATATTTCAGTAACTTAATATACTCTGTATCTTAACTCATTGAGTGCCAGCCCTTTTGTAAAACAAAAAGTGCCCTGTGCCAACATTTTTGGCGATCTTTCATGATGCACAGAATATTTTGTATTATGACTCTGAAAACACAGAATAGCTCAAATGAAAGAAGAGACTCCCTATTTCATCATGGAAAAACTGTTTGTTTTTACCCTTGTTCCATTCTTGTTTGTTTTGTTCTCTAATTGTGATCATCTCCACTTCCTGTGTTTGATCTCTGTGACGTATACTGTCTCTTTATGTCCCGACTACAAATCCCAGCAGCCCCAAAATTACTCACAGGCTGCAGAAGACATGCAACGGCAACCTGCAGCCAAAAAAAGGAAAAACGTATATATACACGTTTATGGCACTCAAGTATTCTATTTTAAAGGCACTCACAGAGTTAACAGCCATGTTAAACTTAATATTGCCCTATTGCAATACGCAACGAAATACACCCTTTGTAACCTGATAAAGTCAGAAATAAGAAATAAAGTTTTGTGATTTGTGATTTTCTTAATGGCAGAATGGCCTCAGAACAAACCCTGATACAAGCCCTGATACACATATCATACCAGCTCATTAAGTTATTGTGCTAACATGTCAGGTTCACTTTTTGTTTTGCTGTCCTGCATATGAGGATTTAAGGGATGTACTTTTTACTAAAATGTCCTTGATCAATGTTGATCAACTCAAAGCTTGAGTTGCGTTTTAGAAAGGGGAACTTTTTATGGCAGATTTTATTTTTCAGGCCTGGGAGAGAAGGCAGAATATTCTGTTTAAGACTAAGTTATGAAATGGACTGTCATTTTGTAATGTAAGTCACTTGCACATTAGACTTCACACTTTAGCCTAACCCTGGACACTTTTCACTTTCCTTTACTCTCCTTGTTTTTCCTCACGTACATGTTGTTTAAGCAACTGAATATTTTCAAGCTGCACTTTGCAATATAGCAAAATTTGCTCAACTACAGTTTTTATTTCTAAATAGAAGTTGAAGACATTTCTTGTGGTGTCATTGACAGCAACCTTTTGACCACCAGTCATCAGGCCATGCTTATTGCAGTGAATTGCAACACATATCTATATATATGTTCTCATCACATGGGCAAAAATGTTAGTTGCCACATGACTTTGACAGCACTTTTTGTCATCTCTAGAGAACTGAAAGCAGACTCTTGATCATAGAATTTCCTTCCCACTCAAGATTCACTTCTCCTGAGGTGCTTGAAGTCATTTATGTGCCAGTCTTATTCTGGGTAGCAATTGTAACAACTCATCTGGACAGGACTGCTTTTCAGTTGTGCCTTGGATATCAAAAAATAGACAAAGGACGGAAATAATTAACCACGTGATCCTTTTTTACATACTTTGATCTACCCTCGTATATCATGCCGCTGTGTTTTACTGCAGCGCTTGGTGCCATCATTCTGTTGGGATTCATCAACCTCTCAGCAGCAAACAAGGATACCTGTGATTTGTATGCTGTTGTTGGACAGAGTCTAACTCTGCCACTTGCCTATAACGGACTGTCGAGCTCTCATGTGCTGAGATGGACTCATAACAGCACAATCATTTTCTACAGACAACAAGGCAAAGTATCTGTTGGAAAGTCAGAGGACATCTCTGCAACCGGATCTCTTTTGCTGAAGAACCTACAATTCTCTAGTGCAGGGGCTTACCAAGCAAATGTGCTGAATTCAAATGGCACACTGGCTAAAGCATGGACTGGTCGTCTTTGTGTGATGGACATGGTGCCAAAACCTCAACTCACTTACATGTGTGACCCCACTTCTAGTGCTGTTACTCTGAATTGCCACGTTGCTAAACCTCATGGTTTAGTGTTCTCATGGACACTCGATGAAAAGACCTTAACAAGCGAAACAAGACAAACACTGAGCATATCATTGGCACAGCTGAAAGGTCCAAGGAGTTTTACATGTAGCGTGGCAAATAATGTCAGCAAGGAGAAGAGTGATACTGTCCGTCCAATCTGTAAACATCCACCACCACCAACTTTGTTCTGTTTTACATCCAAAACTATTGCAGCAGTGCTTGGAGGAGCAGCAGCACTGATTCTGCTTTTGCTCATCATAATCATAATATTATGTTGCCGCCACAGACGCATCAAAATGAGACGCAGCGGCAGAGGTGAGCTGAGGATGCTTTCTCTGAACAAAAGAGATCCTGACTCCATCAGCCCAGAGTATGAGACCATGCAACCTCCAGCCCTGAGTCCCACTTCTCCACCCAGAGCCTGTTATGAGAGTGTATCTCAGCCTGCAGCTCAGACTGAAAACAGGCCTGCACAGCTATCCACAGCTGCTGAAGAACAACGACCTTCACCTGTACCAAAGCCGAGGACAAAGACTCCCCAGACACCAAACATCTGATGGACCTCCCTGTCTTACTGTGACAAAAAGGCATGCTTTTTATATTCGATAACATACAAAAACTACTGACAAACTTTAATGCAGTATTTTGGTATATGCCTTTACAGATGCAGTGCAGTGAACTGAAATGATCATGGAAGTATCTGTGTTTAGGAACAGTGGGCTTTTCTAATATGCTGTGAGACCTGCTGGGGGGTAGAACTTGACTAAATTTTTATTTTGTCTCTTTAATGTGATATCATGACTTATCTATGTTGAAGCTTTATCATTATGTTTTGAATGAATGTTTTGAATTTTTTACTCGTTATAGTGTCGCTGGACGAATTTCATCACTGATGTATACTTCTGATTTGTTGATCTTACTGTTTAATTGTGACTTCTTTAACTGCCAGTGTACATCTATGTTCTAAATAAGATTCAAGATGTTTATTATCATGTGAACAGTAAGGAAATGTGTTTCCCTGTACAATGAAATACTTCCTTTGCTATCCACTATGAATGCTGGGCATAAGTTTAAAAAAAATAGATAAAAAATAAAAAAAATTAGATTAATTGAAAGTTGAAAGACAAGTAAAGCAGCATTGTGATAAAGAAAGAAAAAACACAATACAGTATATGCAGTAAATACAGTAAAAAAAAACAAATACAGACTGTACAAAGAGATGCAGTGTGCATTATTGTGCAACATTGTGCATGTGCAGTTGAGCTGAATGTGCAATATTTGAGCAGAGGTAGTCTATGGTTGAAGACTCCTATCAGCTGTTAAGGAGTCTGAGGAAAAGAAAGAGTTTTTCAAAGTCATTTCCAGACAAAAAAGAGAGAGTTTAGAGAAAATATTTGATATAATGGTGTAAAGTCTACTGCTGGTAATATTCTATATTTGTTTTATCGTCACTTGTCCCATGGAAAGGCCAAACATTATTCTTTTTCACCAAGTTCTAACTTTCTGAAACCTGCCTGTATACATTCAGGTCCAAGTTTATTGTTTCAAACTGCAGATATGAGACTAATTGAAAAATCCACATGCTGATATACAGTAAATATCTACATGAATTTTAAAAATGGACCATGTCATTTTATAAAACAGTTTGGCAGTAGTTTTTAATCAAATATTATATATATCGGAAATTTAGTGGTGGATTAATACACGTGTGGTCAATAAAAGTTTTTACAGCATCAGGACAGACTTGTGAGCCTTCATGGTATGAAAGAAAACGTCACTCAGAGTGACGTGTGCCTCGCTAATGTTTTGAAACAACAATGGTGGCCTATGGCATGGAAAATTAAGTTATTTCAGGCTTTGAATACAAAGACATTTATGGAATATAGCCAGACTTTTCCTTCAGTTTGTTCTTGTCAATATGAAAATTAATATATATATGATAAGACTATTTTAGCTCCATATTTGTCCACAGTATTCATGCTGTATTTTCATATACTGTAAATGGTATAAATTGTAGTCAAAAATTATCTCATATTTGTACCAAAAAAGAACTTATCTGTGTCAAACATAGCCCTTTGTTCCAGCTTCTTACATGTCAGCATTCTTGCACTTATTAAAATTTGCATGCTTGCAAGAAGTTATTAAAGGGGGGAAAATCAATAGAGGAATGGATTAGCTAAGGCAAATATCTGTTATCTCCGATGGGTAAATGGGTAATCCACACATGAAAGTGTTTGCTGTCCCGCCTAATGCTGTGTGACAGCCACATAATGGAATCCCCATGAGCGTCATCGCCTAAAACTTACAAGCCAATGTCATCTTTTGTCAGGCCCTGCTCTCACTCCTGCTCGCTTTACATGGCTGAAATTTCAGTCCAGCCGGCAGGGATTTGGCAGTAAAGCTGGTATCTGCTCCTGGAACAATGCCACTTGCCTTTCTTGAGAAACACTGAGACTTGGCTGACTATGTCACTTCCCATACCATACCAGCCGAAATGTGCACTCTACTCATAGACGGACAGATAGGGCAGCACACATGCACATAGTGTATTCAAGATAGAACTTAATGAAACACATCACATATGTCTTTGCCAGATATGCCCTGGAACTGGAAGGGAAATACCTCTGAAATGTGTTTAATCAGTGGCTCTTGGAGCCTAGAGGATATTCCCTTTTGATCTTGAAGTGTGTGTGAGTGTGTGTCCAGGAAACGGCTCAATTATCCATGGAAAGTATTTATGCTCATGTCAGATCAGTCTTATTACAGTTCTCTTGTTGTCACAGGCTGCCAAGTCTAGGGAAAGTACACAGCGAATCAGAAAATCAGAGGTCAGTCAGCACAGTGGCCTTTTTCATCAGATTTGTCCGAAAATACAGAGATGATTATGACCTATTAGCATTCTTTGGCCAACTTAGCACTCTCTGACCTCAGTCCTTTTTCGAAAAGCATTCAAAGCAGCGAGTCAGTCGGAGACAGATTTACAGGTCCCAAGTTTATTGACAAAGCAGCAATGTGGACAATTACTCTTAAAACAGATACCATGGATACCTAGACTGGGCCCACCCATTCTTGTGACGCTGCACAAAGTTTTACGACCAAGTCAGTGTGGCCAAGCTGCCGTTCTCTTCAATTTCAGATCCACCCAGGAATGGGGACCAATGAAAATATAGCATTTCCAACAGCTTGATTGAAACGTGATTAAGGCAATGACACATTAGATCCTTGGATCAAGCAGTTTTTGTCATTACACATACGCCAGAGGAAAGAGTGGTCTGATTGGTTGAAGCTTCATCCAGTAGCACACAGAGGCATTTGATAGACGCAGGTTAAGCCCGCCCTCTGAGAACTCGGTTTACAAGGCAGCTTGGCCAGACTACGCTCGCAGAGCTTTGTAGTCATGATACCCAGGCTAATTGATACCATGTTGTTTAAAGTAACAGCCTTTGAAAGTCATTAAATGTGGAAAAATGTGTAGAAAGTTTGGGTTGTGGTTTCGCTGAACAAATTTGCTTTGTATTAAATCCCTTTTCAAATGCCCCTTTAAGAATCAGTATCTGCCAACACAACACCAGTTCTATTTATTTGATCTCTTCCAGCTATACACCTCTTTTTTCTATTCTTTTGTTTTACTTTTTCACACCTCACATGAAATTTGAGGACTGGCTCTACATAGTATGTGGTTGTATGCAACACACCAATTTCACTAATGTGCTGAGGAATCAGACTGCGCAGATCTTTAATGGTGGCATACTTTCCAGACCTCAGTGAGATTTAGCGCCTCACAGAGACTGGATGTCTGAGTCCTAAGCAAGACTCAGTGTGAAGGGTTTTCTATCATCTGACCAATGCTTGAAAAATTTAACTGTAGCAGATATCAATAGTCCTTGGTGCTAATTTCCAAGTGGCCATTCATATTATTGTAACAAAAACTTAATTTGTTGTGTCAATAAAAATGATATCTGTGAAACTCTCCCCAAAATGAATTTGAATCATCAAATGTTTCATTTGTGTAACAAACAAATGTGGGCAGGGCCAGTGATGAAAAACACTAATGTAGTAGTGTAAAACGTTTTTGGTTTATGCACCAGGTGAGCAATTTTCGCTCAAGCGAGAGGGTGCCATCTTTGACTCGTATGATAGATCAGTGACGATGGGTGCAACCCCCTCTAATATGGGATTATGGAGTTCTCTAGTCAGAAAATGTTAAAGGCCGATGTAAAAGGCTAAAAGGGGATTCACTAGTGTCTTTAACAGCAGTCCAGACACACACAGTCATGGCAGATAAAGGCCAGGACCCCTGACCCGAGGAGATTTGGTATTGTTTGGTAAGTCCTTAAAGAACCTGAAAAGTATGTTGCTCCCATAAATTTTGCACAAGCTAAGTATCCTCTGGGAAAGGAGGTCACCTGACAGTTTGGATGAAATAAAGTGTAAACCAAAGAGCTCACATATCCTGTTCTAAGGAAGTTTGACCGTTGTGTGTGCTTCCTTGTCATGGTTACACAAGAAGAACTGTTTATAAAAGGTTTCTTTAGCAGAGCAATTTCTTGGTTCCTTGCACCCTGGCCAAATACTCCATCGTTGTCTATTTTGACACGGTGGAAGAGACTCCTGCAGAGGCTGATTTCAGGAAAACCCATGACAAAGAGGCTTCTGAAACGTCTCTGATCTGTAGCCTAAGAATTTTATAATTTCCATCATGGTCAACTTAAAGTTGCAGAACGTTTTTAACAAGGCATTGGAAGAAAAATAAAAAGGTATTTATTTGGACTTATCATTGTGTTTGGTTGCTAAGTCCTGTCTAGCACCTGCACTTCAAAAACAACATCTCATTAAAATAGAGTTAATGGATTTGCTGAGGTCATGGAGGACAAACTCATGTTAGGCTATGGCATTTTTACTGGCTTCTCCTTCTTGATGGACGAATTTAAATTCAATTCAATGTTGTGTGTCCAGGAAATGAGACGTTAGGGTCATACATATAAGATGGACAGAATCAATGTTCAGACCATAATGACGTGTGGGTGAGTAGAACAAATATTCCCATAATTTCATTCTAATGCCTCAACAGCTGCTCTGAGCCAAAGAAGCTGGCGTGTGAGAGGCAAAAAAGCTGGGAAAACAACAGGCCTTTGTCAGACAGACAGGAGCACTGCTGCCATTTGTAGCCAGTGAAGGAATGTGACATGATAAAGAACATCACCACTCCCAGCAGATACTTTATAAATAGTTCAGTGGAGCAAAGAACTGCTGTAACATGCTGTATTGTAGTTGCTGCTTAAGATTAATACTTATATTTATTGCACATATGTCAGTGAATCAGAATCATTGACACTACTACCCACTGACTGAAAGAGAAGCAAAAAAAAAAAAAGCAAAAGAATTTCCAGCTGAATATTGCTAACACCAGATCTGGTGTGAATGCAACCTAAGACAGCCAGGCCTTCATAGTTCTAAATTTGTTCAGAGTACAAACAGGTTAAAAAATACTCAAAGGCATGGTTCAAGCACAGATCTGGGCACCACTTCGCAGACTCTCAAATCAACAGTGAGAGGTGCTAGTCCGTAGAAAGGATATCATCCCTTTCCAAAACAGCAAAACGAAACAGATTCTAAGGCCTCTAGCGTCAGTTTGGCACAAAAACAATCAAAAATAAACTTCTGCATGTTTAGGCAATGAAACCACTTAGGTTTAGGAAGAGATGCTAACTTGCTTGAATAATGATACTAGCAAGTCATATGACAAACACAACTTTGTGTACATCTAAGATGCATGCATATAAAGCAATGCTGGTTCTGTTTTAAAATCTTAAGTAATATTAGTAGCTATAGAAATTGGGTACACATGCACTTGCCCCATTCTCAGACCTATATTTAACCTGAAATGAATGAAGATACATCTACATCTGGCTCTCTGTATCTCACAGCTTGTCTCCATATCAGGTGCTGCAACGAATTCCAGGTGAAGCACAAATTCAGGGGATGAGTCTAAGCAAACATTCCAGGAGAATCAGCTGTAGACAGAGGAAGGGTAAACTCCAGTCCACGAATGCTTTAAAACAGGCCTATCATTTCCACTACAACTAGAGCTCTGTAATAAAAATGCTTCTATCAGCCAAATTACCTATCCATGGTCTTGCACCTGATATAAATCAGATGGAAGAAAAATTCCACCTCCTGCTTTAATAAGCATCTTGTGTGCACAGACTCAACACTCATGCAAAGATCAAACATTTCTGAAACATTCTTGGAGATGTAGTGTCTGAGTGCCAACACAAAATTACAACCTGGCAAAAAAAAAGAAGAAAACGTTTTTCACACCCCACCATGATATGCATTTTGCACAATAAGGCTTTTCTGCTTTGACATGTGGGGTAAAACCATTTAAGATGGTATATAGTTATAATACCTTTTGAAGAACACCCAGAAGAGACAATTTGGATAGTTTGAAGCCTTTGTCTTGGTCTACAGGTCTATCTCCTCTCAGAGAAAAGGATCCCTTAAGCCTTATTGTGTGTGCAGATGCATGCACAGATAACAGCATGTCAGAGATGGGCTATGCAACAATAGTTGAAGATGAGAGAAGTGTAAAGATGCAACAGAGGGCTAACAACACAAGGTTTTGCTTTGGCTATGCTGTGCCTATCTAGCAGAACATCAACATCACACACCAACGGGCTCTCTGTGTGGCCTTGGTCTGTTCAAATGTCTTTGAAAGGTTCTCTGCACTGGCCACATACTGGAAAATCACCTTGAAAAGTACTTTATCACCAAACTAGATAAGAGCTTTGGAGAGTAAATGAGTGTTTGTAGGTTATTTATCAGAAACAAGTAAACACAAACACAATTTAGCAAGGCACGGAACAAAATATCTAGATGATTAATCAAGAATTAAATTGTTATTCAGTAGCAGTAATAATAGTTACAATGTGTGAGCCACTTATAATGACCTTTAACAGGCATTTTTACACACATTTTACAAATAACTATATCACATTATATATTACAATATGATTATACTGACTGTTACAAAGAAAGCATGCAAGACTTAATACTATATCAAGCATGACTGTTTAATTAGACTACATCTAATCATGAGTCTAACAAGACTTCTGGGCTAATTAATGGGCCAAATCTTGTCCTTATGGCAACTGACAGACAGTCTGGTCAAAGTGGCCACTGATGCTGCACGCTGTGCCAATAAATGTGTCAGAAGCAGCTGGCTAGTGCACGTTGTTGAGCTGTGGTGCCATATGGCGTGCTAAAGCTGAATCAAAAATCTTGCTGCCATTATGGCGTGTGAAAGGCTCATGAATCTTTCTAGGACGCATTATGTTTCATTTAACGTCTCGTCATTCAGCTCATCGAAGACCACCGTTTTGAAAGAAAATGACAACTTCTTACTGATTTATTCAGATCCTATTTCCCGACCAATGGGCTATTGTCACTGTCAATCACTTGAGGTCCATGCCTAAATTAAACCAACTATCTCTGCCTCAACCAACAAGAAAAACAGTGGGATTCATTCTTATGCAGAAAGCAGTGGTGTGCTTGCATTACAGACTAGTTAGTAGGCACCAACAGTCCTGGACAACTACCACAATAGTCCTGGACCTCCAACCCTAATCCTTACCCTAACTGTAAAAACTTTGAAATTTGTCCAGGACTGTTAAGTACTCGGTAATATCAGCTCATCCAGTTAGTAGAGTATTCAAGCAACCCAACAAAAAACTAAATAGGCCAATGATTTTGTCACAATCTAACCCTGTTTATGAAACAAATACATACCTAGTAATAAATGTGGGTATGGCTACATTGGTAAATAGAAATATTCACTCAAGTAAATGAAATAGATCTATAACACACTCAAGCTCATAAAATACACCTAGGTCTCATCTAAATCATCTCAAAGCTCAGTGTTACAGACACCAGGTGGATTTCAAGTGGAAAATGAAATCATCTTCAGATGCCATGGAGACAGGAGAGCTTTGTTGACTATATATGATAAAAGTCTTTTGTTGGCCATTGTTCTGACCTATTGAAGTGGTTTTGTCCGCGTTTGAGTAGCACTTCCACAAGACAGACTGGATGGAGTGCCCCTCATGCCACACAAGCATATTTGAATTTGTTTGAAGCATGCGCACGCACGCACACACACACACACACACACACACACACACACACACACACAATCAAAGAAATAGACTGACTCAAAGAGAGACCCAGATTCACACACACAGTCTGTGCCCAGACAGGAAGACACAATCGACACAACAGCAGCACTTAGACTGGCTCTTATTAATTAAAGCAGGTAGACAAAGGGGTGGAGACGTTTTTGGGGGAAGGACCTTGTTGGGGTTTTGAGGGCCTTTTGAAGGATGAATAGCTGGACAATAGTGGGCCTTTATTGTGGGTTAAATGTACTTGCACCCTCATGCAAAGAAAGCAGCACAGCAGAAAGAAATTTTCTCTGAGTCCTGGCAAGTGTGCACACAAATGTTGGAATTTCCCATTTTTTCTCTTATCCAGAGAAAGTATCTTCCTTTGACAGGGGAGAACTAGTCTTCATGTCTCTTGTGTACAAGAAACCAGAACCTAGTATTTAGTCAGATGCAGGGAAAAAGTGGCTTTTGAGAGCCGAGGACCTTCAGACAAATGATTGATGGGAGTTAACCTCTTCAAATGTAGGGTTATGGATCAGTGTAAAATGGGACATTAATCACTTCCAAATGGTCTTACCTTCCTCTGTTAGATCACACTGATAAAGCATTTGCTGTCTCTGATGCCTCTTTGCATAGCCATTAATATCTCCTCAACAGTCAATCATTTTAGAAATGAGCTTACTTGCCGAAAACAACACAGTCCTCCCTTTTAGCTCATAAGAGGCAATGTCACTGTTTTCAACTTGTCCTGAATGTCCTCTAATCATAAATCCCAGATGGAAGAGTTTGCATTTTAACAATAATGTCAACATCACATTTTCACCTCAATTCACTGAATTTGAGGTTTAATCCTCATGCTTTGTTGAAACAGTGTATGTGTAAACGTAGCAGTAATAATTGCACTTTTATTTTAAAAGAATAATCTTGTCTTTTTGACATCATCTTCCATGTAAAAAAACAATATGTAGATATTTGTGTCAATAACTTCCCTGTACCTGAATATTTCAACGTGACTAAATACAGAAATGCCATATTTAACAAAATGAGTATTTTTGATTATCAAAAAAAGCAATTATTAGAGAAGAGAATGTTGTGCTAAAAGTGAAAGGAAATCATGGTGGTTAAACAATTTTAGAATTATTTAGGACCCCAAACAAAATATTAGGATCAATTAATTATTCAGTTTAGTCCTGACTTGTCTATCTTTGAGGAAGAGCGCTTTGGCTCTCTGGTCCTCTGCAGCACTAAAACAGCTGGGTACAGAAAACAGGACATAATCGACAGTATTCTGAGCTACCTTTGACAAAAAGCTCTGCAAACTTCTCCACTGAATAAATACAGCATGTCGCTATGTTTTTTTGTGGAAGATTTCTGCTGCTTTTGTGGTCTATTGTCTGTGTCATCACATGACAAAGTGTGTGTGAGTAACTGGATTGTACTGTATATACCTCACAGGCCTCCTGTTAGTGTTTAATACACCCTGGTGACATGAGCCTCAACAGTATGTAAAAATCTCCAGAAAGCTCATTTGATTGGAGTGTTAAGCTGTTAAAAATAATTACCCCCACCCTCTTGTTATCTGGTGTCCTGCCTGCTACAGTAGTTTCACACACAAAAGACCGGCCACAGCTCACAGCTACAGCTGAGTCTTCACCTCATTCATTCTAACTATGCTGACATCGTGCAACATTTTCCAGGCCAAACAGCCCAAAGTTTTACAATGTGAGAGTATTTTCCTCAATGAAAACACTGCCACTGGTCATAATGTCTGCATTTCCTAAATGACTGTCAGCAGGCTTTTGTATGACTATTTTGCTTTGTCCATGGTGAGAAGTGCAGCTTTGTTTGTGAAACAAAGAGTGGTTCCACCTCAGTAATAGCTACAAAATGTAAGATATTTTGCTTTACCGTAACAAAGATCCTGGAGCAGATATGAAAATCCTTTTATTCCCTACGTGCCTTAAACCTGTGATTCACACCAGGGTCTCACATTCATGGATCAAGCAATGCAAGTCCATTTTTCACCACACCACATGTGCATGTGGGTTCTTGGCACATATATGTGGACCCCAGGGGTTCAACACCAACCCCCTCACACCCTTCATACCTCCTCCAGTTGGACCATGTCTGTTTCTGACAGCATACCGCCCGACCATGTGCGGTGAATAGGTGGTCAGCTTCGGACCAAGGCTGCAGTCGGCCACACATCACATGCAGCTGTTACAAAATGCACACTCTGGGCATGTAACATAATACCTAAAAATGACCTCATTCAGTCTCAGCCAGTTAAAGTCAAAGCTGACACGATTTCCTTCAAAAGAGCTGGCAGCCAGGCAGACAGTATTACAAAGTATTAATGCCTGTGAGGCAAAGTGCCAATGGCTTTCACCCCCAAGCTACTGATAGCCCATTTGGCAGGGGAGATAACTATGTAATCGTGTGTGGTTTTTATGGATTTTGAAGCAGACATGGTGCATCAAAAGATGAAATTGATACTGTTCAAGGCCAACTGTTCCACTGTAGGATGGACGGCTGTGTGTTAGTAAGTGAGTGAGGGATAGGTGGTAGTGGGAGATGTGTGAGGTATACAGGGATTTAGGCTCACCTAAACAACCTTCTCTGTACTGCAACAACTTTCTCTGTGGAAATTGTTTTTGAGATCAGCTGAACTGGGAAGCAAGATGGTTCTGCTTACTGCTGTTTATACAAACATACACACATACATGCACAGCTCTGTAGGGAGCTGGAGTTTAGAATATATGGAGCCAGAAAATAATATCCACATATTGCCAGTACTAAATCATCACTTATGTGTACACACATGGAAATATGTTTATCCAGACAAATTAACAGCTTGCAGTACCCATTGATGGGAATGCAAATATACCACAAAGGCAGCACAGTGCATAAAATACATTTGTGTGGAAAAAAGATCATTAATGGTGTGTGTGTTTGGTCACAGTTGATGTTGCATGATCAGCTGAATGCAGTGGACAGAAGCCAGCCAGTGGTTGTATGATACTTTACCACCATCTACTGGTTGGCACCAAAGATGCATTACAAAAAACTTCATATTACTACATTAGTCCAGTTCCACTGGAAATATAAGCTATTGTATTGAATTGTAAACTATAAGAAGAAGTTAAGATAGACTGGAAATACTAAACTGTGAGAAAAAATCTTCATACAACAGATATTTGACATGTTATAGTCAGAAAAGCACAGATAAATAAAAATAATAATAATAATAATAATAATAATAATAATAAAAAATATAACTAAATTCCATTTACCTGCTTTGTTGTTAGAGGTGTCTTCTGGTATTGTGTGTGCCGTATCACTGCAAACTGTCAGCACTCACTTGAAAATAAAATGTAGCCATAGTTAACATTATTAACATTATTAGCATTATTAGCATAGTTAACGATAACATTATTATTGTTGTATGCTGGGTTTCTACACCCAGCATACAACAATAAACACCAAAAGATATTGATCATAGTAACTTCAGAATGTTTCTTAGCTTTGTGCTGTCAGTCAATTCACTTTCCGGCTGCTATTTTCCAACTGAGGGAGTAACTATAGATACAACATGAAAAAAGACTCCCCCAACTCCCAAGAACTACCAGAAATAAGGTTTTCTCACAGTAGGCACTGTGCAGACATTCTGATTCGTCACGGTTGGAAAAGCACAGGTGTTACAAATAACACTAATGCTGCATGGCTCAATTCACCTTGTCCCCTTGTCACCTACAACAACTTAAACTAGTATTTTATTATTTCATTCTTAATGTTTTCTGTAGACATTTCACTTTAAGTTTGTCTTAGTCTACTCTTCCTGGGTAAAAAAAAACAGTTGTGCTGTTGTGCTGCCAAACCATTTCAAGGACAGATAATGTTGCTTGGCAATGGAAAGCTTTAACAGGCTAGATCCATGGGCTGGTAACTGTGAAAGAAAGCGGAAACTTGAGCCGCCATATACAGTTGCAAAAATGGATCTCGGGAAATTTAAGAAAGAAAAAAAAAACCTCTGTGAATAACATTTCACCCTCTCAGTCTCATCTTGCTGGAATGTACCACCTGCCGAGGTATGCTTAACATACTCAAAACGAAGATCAAGCAGAACAGAATGATAATAACGAATAACAGAATAATGCACAAAACTTTGTTAGGTTTTTCCTTTACTGCTGACATGACAATGTACCTGAGCACCCATACAAAAAGATGAGTGCACCAAATGTATTCATTTTAGAATGTAACTTTCTCCTAAGAAGACATATTGATGCAAGCCTGTTTGCACCATTACTGAACAGCTGATCTACCACAACATCCCAGACAGAACAATAAAGACAACAACTAAAAAACTTTGAACAGGTCATTATCCTCTCCATCTCTCACACTGGACAGACAGCGGAGCAGCTTCTCGAACACACTGTTGCAGCTCCTCTGTCAAAGGAACAGATAAAGGAAATCTGTCCTACCACATACCATTGCACCGTACAATAAGACCTAATCCTGATGTTATAACATAACATATTGTTCATCTTTAGTTCACTACACACTGTTTAATTGCACTATTAATATTTATCATGAGTCCTAATTATTTGTCGATATATACGGTTTTACACTTTTGATATTGTTTTCCTTTCCTAAACTTTATACGTTATACTTTATATTGTTAATAATACCTTTGTGTTTTTATTATTGAGTTTCAATTTCTTGCTGCAACATAATTTCCCAGGTTGGGATCAATAAAGTAATTCTCTTCTACTCCATTTTAAAACAAAATAAATAAACAAGCTTGTGTTATCATATAACCTGAAGGTAACAGATTACAGATGTGTCTCGCAGGGACTGGGAATGTAAGCCCTAGTTTGACACAATAGGGGTCACTGTTTGCTCAGTTAAATATAATGCATGTTTCATTGGTAGTTGGGATGCTTTTTAAAACATAATTCAACCAAAAATATCAATACAATGTAATATTGTATTATATGGTACATGTTAATATAAATGCTAAGTCAATCAGTTATCCTTACACACATATTATAGTGTCAGATATGGTTATGGATAAGTTTTTCCACAGTAGTTAGCAAATATTTCTGACACTGTACTTCTAATGCCATATATGATATTACATTCTAACCTGTAAAAAACATAAGTAGAAAAAAAAACTTCTAGGATTCAGCTACATTTTGAAAAATCTCATTAAACTTAAGCATTTTGTGCATATCTTAAGTGCAAATATTACTGGTGAGATTGAGTGTGTCAGTGCAAACCAGGTGAATAGTGATTTGTGGATACATGCTCTTTCGGTTGCAGCTGTAGATTGCACTGGAATGTCTGTGCTGTTACCTCAAAGCATGTGCTTTGTGGTAAACATCAGTCATTAGTGCCTTTTATGAGGATTCTCTGTGCAGCTTTGTGTTTTTCAGCTCAGTCATTAAAGATGTCTGGTTTATGCTCACAGCAAACAGGCCAGCTTTTTCCTAATGTGTCCATAGCCTGGAGAGTCTGGAAGGACCTCAGCACAGCTTGGTTTCACTAGAAAACTGCTTTTGAGGGGAGTTGTTGTCGTGCTTCAGGACTCTTCCAAATCCTCAGATTAGATTTTAGGAACCAAGGCAGGCTTCTGGCATGAAATCAAAGCAGTTCTTGAGGGACCAAAGTATCTGTTTTCATTTAATGTACAAAGCTATCGCTGTGCAATGAACCCTGGAAAAGTGGCTTGTATATAAACAGTTTGCCTTTTGCTGAAGTACCTGCACCTTTACTGAGTCATTTTGGTGACATAATTCCTTGAACGGTACTTTCCACCTTTTGGTGAAGTTTTCAAAGCGTGCTGGGAGCTTACCTCGCCCATTGATTTGACATTGCAATTTGATGAGTCATTGGGCAGTTGACAGCTTTGGCCGCTTTTTCCAGAACTCAATAATGTGTACTTCAGTGAGAAATGGATTTAAAGGAATTTGCTCTGTTTATGTGTCTCTTAAGTGGAACAGAACTCCAGAAAATCGTGTTGTGGAAATGCAATGCTTGTACCACTAATTGAATCCACATGGAGCCCCAATCTGGTGAGCACAAGCATCCAGCCAGAGCTGACCTGCTGCCCTTCTTCATTAACCAATCGGCCTCTCTGTGGTGGAGAGAAACTTTCCTATGGTAATAAACAATGACATGAGGCTTTACTCACAAAATTGTCTCTGTTTAATTTCAAGTCCCTCTCAGTTTCCCTCTAGCCATGTCACTTGGGTGTTTGATGTTGGTACTGGAAGCCTGCAGTGACATCTCACCAGTTGTCTTCCAATATGCAACTTACGACAATGCTAACTTATTTAGGTACAGGTACAACGTTTGAATTATTTACCTTGTACCATGTTAACATTTTCAAATTAGTGCAAAACAGTTTGATGGGACTTTAAATCGTTTTGAAGGTATCTGGTCAAAGAAGTATTATTATCCATCCATCCATCTTCTACCACTTATCCTCTCATAGGGTTGCGGGGGGGGCTGGAGCCTATCCCAGCTGTCTTAGGGCAAAAGGCAGGGTACATCCTGGACAAGTCGCCACCTCATCACAGGGCACATCGAGACAGACAACCACTCACACTCACATCTACGGTCAATTTAAATTAGCCAATTAACCTAATCCCCATGCATGTTTTTGGATGGTGGGAGGAAGCCGGAGTACCTGGAGAGAAACCACGCAGACACGGGGAGAACATGCGACAGTGCTAACCACTACACCACCGCCCAAGTACTATTATCACTAGACAAATTAAAATGTTGAACTGATCAGTGATGGTGCCTGATGAAATGTCAGAGGATCAGCAAAGTGATGACATATAGTCTTATCTTGATGGGAAACATTAATGTGTGCACCAAGTTTCATGACAACCCAGCAAATAGTCAACATGATTCATTCATTTCACTCTTGACTGACAGACCACCATCGCCATTGCTGCTAGCATGGCTAAAAAAATTACATAAATCAACCTGTAAGTCAGCTGAAAAGCATTTTTTTTTATTAATACTTATTTTTTAACAGCGTTAGTATAGAAGCAAGACATACAGTAGAGGTATGATTAGTAAGCATAGCACCAGAACGAATCATTCATTTCTTTTATACAGGCTACATACATACTGTAGGTACATATGATTCTTAAAAACATCTTTGGATAAAGCATGACAAACAAGCACACTGTTTCTCTATTCAGTACCAATGCCCATTCAATATTTAGCACACTGTTTTCAAGTATGAATATTAAAAATACACATATATCATAAGTTACAAATCTTATCGGTTATTACAAAAAAAACAGGATTACATTTCTACAAAATTTTATGGCACATAGTGCATCAAGTATTCTTTAAATTTCTGATACAGACCTCATAGAACAATTGCCCATCATAAAACTGAATGATGACCAAAGGTTTTCTAGCTGCTCATTGACTTATTTTTTAAATTCATTTTTCAGCCATTCTTTAAATCAAAAGAAGCTGCGTTGTCCGAGAAGAAAATAATCTGCATCTATCTTCTAACTTTGGTTAAAGCTTAACGTCAGAGTACCAGCATGTTAGGTTGTTTGATAACTGTAATAGTGGTCATGGTGAAAGTCATTTATGATGAGTTAAGTACAGATTCACTCATGCAGGGGTTCATCTGATACAGTATATCTGGCCACCATGCAGCTAGATTGTTTAGCCCCATTAATAGGAAGACCATTACATGTTTTATAGGCAGATCCTATGTCTGCTAAAAGAGCCAAGAGCCAGTGTTTTCCTTCTCAAGATCAGAGGTAATTCCAGTAGTACAAAAGCACCATTCAAAGGATCCTTATTTAAGGTTAGTGGTTATACTCTACAAATAATAATAATAATAGGCTAATACCTTTTTTTAGCAAAGCAGACAAAGGACAAAAACACATCAGACAATGGCTTCTCCATTGGTAGTAGTCATTGTACCTTAACACATAAAACATATCTACAGTCATGACAGAATAAATATGGTCAAACATAAATATATTACAACACATATCTCAGGAGAGTATGGATGTTTATGAGAGGTAGGTTGCAGGTACCTACAATAGGTCCAATGGAGAGTGTGAGCTGAGACATCACACCTGATACTGTGACACTGTTTAACGGATGAGAACTTGTCTGTGTGGCGTAATTAAAGAAAAACAATCAGATCTAAAAATAATACAGTAGAATCCTTATAGTTAGATTTTAGATATTTCCTCACAGCGCCAGTGTTTATACTGTCTCTATGGGCGTACTCACACCAGGAAGGTCCATTAGTTCACTTGCTTTGGTCCGGACCAAACATTTTTTTTTTTTTTTTTAGTGTGGTTCGCTTTCACACAGTGATTAATTGCAACAGGACCTGAATTAACACACGTGCCAAGGTCGTTCAACCATTGGATGGTAAACGTGTGGGCGGGGTAAAGCAGGACGCCCAAAAGCGAAAGTAGGTCGACGTAAACAACGGAGACTTTGCATGCTGCTCTCGTTATCCTTATAGCAATATGGTTTATACAGTTAAGGCTTTTTGCAGAAATGTTCGAGCGTCAAGACCGTTTGATGCAACATCAGTTTTACAATATAATGCTCGTAATTTTGCAATGACAAGGATGTGCAGCAAAAAAGCTGAGAAGGAGAGCTCTTATGTGTGTCCAACATGTTACAGTAACAACATGCAGAAGACAGAACAGGTAGCATTCACCTCTCTCTCTCGCTCTCTCTGTGTGTGTGTGTGTGTGTGTGTGTGTGTGTATCACTGTGTCACAGCTATCCTACATTTCCCATAAAGCGCGAAAAATAGGGGAGCCTGTCAAATCCAAAAAGTAGATTTTTTTGCAACTGGGTCGGATCGAGGTCGGGCTGCTTTCACACCTGAAACGAACCACACCAGGGTTCGATAGGAACCGCTCCGAGACCACCTCCTCAGCTGGGTCCTGGTCCACTTGTTTGGTCCGCACCAGAGTTCGAGTGATTGTATTCACACAGGCCAAAAAGGTCCGAACCAAGGGAGGAAACGAACTAGAGTTTGTTTTAATCAAACTAAACAAGGCAGGTGTGAATACACGCAACATGATAGTCGTTAAATCAGTCAGTAGGCTGGATTTGCAGTAAGTAGTTGTGTGAACATATGACAGAAGACAGAATACAAATACACAACAATGAAAACAAAAAGCATCTGCGATTGCTCAAAAGGCTCTTTGCACTCCCCTAAAGATTAACCTCTGACACGAGGCAGATCATATCAGTAGTTAATTGCTAGTGTACTCTTTCTTTAAGTCTTGAGCCCCACAGGAATAATTCAACATTTTGGGAAACACACTTGTTCACTTTGTTACTAAGAGTAGGATAAGAGGATCTCTATCACTCTCATATCAGCAGCCAGTTAGCTTAGCTGAGCACAAAGACAGAGAACAGGTAAACTGAAAGCGCCAAAGGGAATGACATCAGTCACTCCACTGTTTCCCTGGCAACCCTACGAGCGATGTCAAGACACCAGGAAGTTAGTGAGCTCCTTATAGCCCAGCACATAATAATTAATCCCTACCCTAATAAGACATGTTTTCGTTTACACTTTGTTTTTGGAGCAAATTAAACAAATCAGGCATTGTCAAGCTAGCTTTTCCCAGTGTTTGTGCTAAGCTAAGCTAACCGGCCTCTAGTGGTAGCTTCAAATTTACTATAAATCCCCTAAAAAGGGAAATACGAGTAAATTTCAAAATGTTCCTTTAAACTTGTGCGAGCTCCTGATGACCTGCAGTGTAGCTCATTTAGTAGTCACAAAAATACAGTGTTATATAGTGGTATGTTTTTTTTTTTTTTAAATCAGCCTATTAGCTGTCACACTGTAAAAGAATAACACAACCACCAACCATTATTGATTTTCATTCTGTCTCACTGATTGCAGGTCAATTAGATAAGTAGTAACTAAGTGGTAATAGTGTAGCTGCAAAAATAAATATCTATGCACCATAAAGGTCATATAGGATAAGATTATTCCAGGTACTTCATAATGAAATTCTGGAAACCTTTTTTTACCAGATGAGAATAACTGCAAGATAAAGGTTTTTTTTTTTTAAGATGAGAATTTCTTCCTTAAAGTATTAGGTTTTTCTGTTTGCGTAGTTGCTTTTCCAGCGTTTGATGTTTTATATCCCTTTGTATAATGCTAAAAAATGTAAAACAGTATTAAAAAAAGAAGCATTTTCGTTTCCAAGGCGCAAAAGTATTTGATAGCCATTGCAAAGCAGTTGGCATGCAAAAATAGCAGGCTCTTCTTCAGAGTTAACAGTTTGGATGAAGGACATGACAGTGACCTCGTACTACTGCACAGTGCGTCTTACAGTATATGTTTTAGCTGCCATTTGGGAACTGGGGATGTTACTGTGTTAAATGCTCTTCCACCACACTCACGGATTACGACGGGGTCCAACAAATCACTATTATTGCATGTGTCTGGGCTACTGTCCTCAGGGTAGATTTAGGTGTTTGGTCACTACAGGGCCCTCACTGGACTTGAAGGAGTAGGCCGTTGTGAGCCTGGGGAATGCACTTCCCACAGAAACCACCACAGCGGCCGTAGATTCTTGCCCCGTCCTACAGACAAAGACAAGAGAAAGGAAAGAGTGGGCAAAGGGCAGCTTTTTACGCAGAGAATGAACGTTTCAGAAATGTCAGTGGGGATTCCTCCTCAGTGAATCAGACAGAAATACAACATGGAAATTCAGATGACATTTCAGAGCAACAATCTCATTCCAGTGCTCCAAGAAGCACAATTACATCACAGTAAACTGACTACTATTACAAAACCATTCCTTAAGAGGCAAACAGCATCAGCCATACAAAAGGCAACCATTATATAAATCTACTGCTAGCCTCTTACCTCAGATCTGTGGACTTTGACGGAAACATAGTTGCCCTGTGATGACCACTTGGTGGACTCAGCCACTTTGAGTCCGGTGCCAATCAGATTAATGCTGAACTGACCCTGAAAACACATATTAGAGTTATTTCTGAACTGTTATTCACCCGGGAGGGTCAAGCTCATTCATTTTTACAGAAGAGGTCGGTGGTAATAACTACAGAAGGATGGGATCAAATGCTAACATATAGTGAGCACCTCAAATAGAGTAGTTGGAAGCTATGGCAGGCAGGGGACTATTTCCAAGGTACAGAGAATTAAAGTAAATGTTTAAAAAATCTCATTTATTTGACTTTCGAACCACCAACAAATACATGATGTACAAAGTATTTCACTAACCTGTGGACACTTGGCTGCACTGTAACAATCTCCCGCCGTACCAAAGGGCACAGGTCGACCAAGAAGAGTCTGGGAAAACTGGAGGTCTGTGACTGGTAAACAGCAAAGATACAAATCCAGAGTCACAATTTGCAACTGCAGAAGTAAACACTGACTGGGGACAGCTGCTCTAAGATAAATAACCACACAGAGCATCAGCAACTAGTTTATCTAATTCAGCTGCATCAGTTCATGTCATTTCACTGTTTTACTCTTTCTCAAAGATCTTTCCACAAAACACAGTTCTTAATATGAGATTTGGGGCTTGAATTTGAAAACAGTATTTAATCTGTTTAAACATTAAAATCAAGAATCAAATCTATCTCTTTACATTTTAATGGTCTCACATAAACAAGTTATGAAGCTGAAGAGGTAAAAATGGCCTTCAAAGACAGAAACCTCACATATCACGTACTGACTACGTACATTTTTGTGAAAAAGTGAGAAAGAACATGATAAAAAAGATAAGAGATCTACTTTGCCTATGAATCCAGGTATTTTACCAATGTTGAACCATATGACAGTAGATTTATGGGGAAACTAGTTAAACACGTTAAATCAGTGACTTGTTTTCCCAACTTCCCTTTTCATTCCCATTCAAGCTGCATTGTCACACATGAGAACCATGACCAGTGCTTTCCTCCCTTCACGTTGCTCTGTATGAAATGATGATAAAGTTCACGAGATGCTTCCCTTCATCTTGAACTCATTATCTCCCCCCTCAGCTCTCGTCAAGCCAAATGAGTACCATGCATGGGGGTAGGAACATGTGCTGTCAGGACTGAGACCAGACGAAGAGGATAGAGGGATGACTGTGTACAGTAGGTTCTAATCCAACTTCCCCTCAGCACACACACACTGCACACTAATCCACATACTCTAATCAAAGGCATACTTGAACACAACGAGAAGGTGGAGCTGACTGTAATAATGAGCAGAGGAATATGGCCTGGAGATATGTGCGTATTTGTGTCCATGATTGTTTGCATGCTAGTATGAGTTCTTTGATATTGATGCGACTAGATTTATGGGTGTCTGCAGCTCTTGTATCTTCAGAACTTCTTGTGTGCGCCCGCCAAAGAGGTGTCCGCCAAAGAGATGAGCGAGGTAGCGTCAGCACATTGTCTGTCTGCAGAGAGCAGGCATGCATGTCTGTTGCACGCACGCATTCCTTTATTCTTGTGCTCACGTGTTTGCATTGACAGACCTGGTTTCTCGTCTAGAGATGTGAACGTTCATCATCATCACAGCACATATAGCATTTGGACGAGGCAGTATTAACCACTACAGGGACGAGGCGTCTGGGGTTAAAACAACACTGATGTGTGGTCTCATTACAGTATAGTGTGTGGCAATCACACAGTAATTACTCACTCATTATCCTCAAGGAGCTCAGATCTAGCCGAACTTTGTGAAAGAGTGTGTATCCCGCTGCAGAGTAGTCATTCCTGCAGTCGCAGTCCTGTCTTCGGCTACCGTTATACGGGCATTCAAAGGGGTTCAGCAACCTTTGAATTAACGACAATGAGCATCAGGATATACTCAAGACAATGTCAGATATCTGAACACTCCTACTAACAAAATACAAAACAGTAATTCTGATTTACACATTTCATTGTGGAATTAAACACACCTGTGGCCGTACACCTCGGAGTAGTTGTCTGTCTGACCACTGCGTAAGGTCACATACTCCTTAGGGAAATCTGTCTGCATGTCAGCGCAGTAAACCTGAGGCCCAACA
The DNA here is from genome assembly GCA_029721515.1 of Synanceia verrucosa. Taxonomy (NCBI): domain Eukaryota; kingdom Metazoa; phylum Chordata; class Actinopteri; order Perciformes; family Synanceiidae; genus Synanceia; species Synanceia verrucosa. The sequence goes on from CM056556.1 coordinate 15,797,909, forward strand.
CATTGAGACATTACATGAAAGCCTGTGGAGAAGCTGCAGGACATGTGAATCATGACGTGTGCAGAAGCATTTCTGACAAAGCAGGCACACCTGTAGGATCCGGGACTTGACTTTGAGATAGTATTCCCCATCTATCTTCACGCCCAGATTCATCTGGACCTCTCTGCAGGAAGCGAACGACTGGCCTGGGAGAAGAAATGAGTGAAGTGAAGTGAAGCGAGGAGGGAGTTTCAGTGCAACATCAAGGGGAAACGGATATTTGACAATAAATAAATAATCTCTGTGCAAATAGGTCAATAAATCTATTGTTCACAATTGCCATAAAAAGTGCAAAAATAACCTAGCTCTCATCTTCTTAAATCAGAACTGTTGTCATGCCGTGCCTCATTATTTGTGTTGCTTCCTCTGTTTTCCCAGGGTGCTCATATCAAGCTGATTAGCTGATTAGTATTAATACTTGACCGCAGAGCTGGCTGTTACCCGAGCATATCATTTTAATTTCGACAATGCCTGACTTGGCAGAAACCAGGTTGGGAATGAACAGCCCAGTGCGCAAGTATTGAAAAGTCTGAAATCTGGGGGAGCAAACCTACAAGCTTTGGTTCAGTGCCGGGTTTTACAGAGCTTGCAAGTTCACAATGAAGGCTACCTCAGCCTGTGCACACACCCCTGAGGCGTCTTTGACAGACTGTCCATTTCACAATTTGCAGAAAACTGCTGACTGTCTATTTATTGTTCCACTAAGGAATTGCTCCAAGAGGCTTCAAGTGGAGGACGTTGTTCTGCCTAATGTGTTAAAACAAAGCAAAAAGCGAGTTTCTGTAAACACAATCAGACACGGTGTTGGTTGCCATATACATCACAGTCAATTTAATACCGCCACTCTACAAATTCCTGGTTGGCAGTAAGCACTACACGGATCAGATGGTAGACATTTTCAGTTATGTACTTAATGGGAAAAAAGAGCTCTTACGGTTATAAATTAAGGAAGAGAAAAGAAACAAAGCAGAAATTGGCTCACATTCTCTGTCTTGACACGCAGCTTGAGGCTCGGGACGTTCTGACAGACGACAGTGTTTGGACGGTTGGCCTTTGGAGGTCACACACTCCACGCTGCGCTCCATCACTCCTGCCCCGCAGGTCTGCGAACACTGGAACACACACACACACACAATGCACACTAAAGCATTCAATCCCACAGATACAAAACAAACGCTGCAGCCAAATCCAAATCCACAGATGAGATTTATCATGAGAAAGCACAAGTCATCAAAATGTTCTGTGCAAATGGCGACTAGTTAGAGAGGATTTCTCACTGCCTAACAAGCACTTTCTGTTTCACCTTGCTCCACGGGCCAATTTTCCAGTAGGTTGTGTGTGGGCAGTCCCTGAGGATGCAAGGACGGGAGCCAGGAGGGTGAGGCTGGGGGCACTGGGTGCTGGAAGAGGACGACTGGGTAGCAGCGTACGGGCGGCGAGCCTGAGAGGAGGGCATCACTGAGCAGGAGACTATACGCTGCTGATAGCCCACCCCGCAACTGGCAGAGCACTGAGCCACACACACACACACACACAAACACACACCCGTAGTTACTAAGGGCTGGCATGTACACGTTTGCACATAGCAGTAATATCAAATACAGAGGAGGATTTCTTTGTCTGGGCCTCAGTGGCACAAATGGGACATGCCTTCTTTTTTTCTTTTAGTGTTGATTTCTGTTTTGCTGGACTGTGTCCCTGTTCTGAATAAACCCTGTATTTCCAAAAAGTACATTTTTCATGAGCCCTAGCTTTGTGACAACATATTTTTCAATGAATCTAGTGAGTTTTTAAATGGTTTATTTAGCATAAAGAACATTTTTTTAGCCCATAAACTAACATTTAATTCTTCAGTTTATCTGAAAAATCCCAGTCCACCAAAACTAAATGAGATACATTAAGACTGCGACTAGAGGGGTTTCAGCTTCTCAAGTTCAAAGTAAGGATTTGTATTTTTTTTTTAAATTTAATATTTTTGTAGTTTTTAAGTGCTGATAATACGAGGAACAAGAAGACATCCCTTTCGCTCTAAAAATTGAAGATCACGTAAGATACTTGCATTTAGGTTTGGTCATCTTATGTCTGTTATCTTTACCTGTGACCATTCTCCTGTAAGCCACATGTAGTGACAGGGAGCTCCTTTGCAGGGCTGGTGCGATGGTGGCTGGGACAGTGGCTCACAGAAATCATCCTGGACAGGTGTCATCCCTGGGCCCATGCACCCCACCTTCCTGCTTCGGATGCCTTCTCCACAGGTTGCGTTGCACTACAAGGAAAATGTTAGCACAGGAAGTAATCAGTAGGAGTGAAGAAGATTTGGCAGAGGGGGGGCAGTGTTGTACTTCCAGCAAGAACATCAGTGACTCCCCAGACTCCTGCTTCAAAGCCACAAATAAGTATAAGAGAAAATGTGACATGACAACATTAGCTCTGTGCAAATGTTTCCATAAAAGAAAAATGGTTAACTGGTCTCCCTCAAGTAATGGTTTATAGGAACATTTAAGAGTAATGATGAGGACAACAATCAAAAGTAATTCATGTAAAAAAATCAGCTGTGTCTGGTTTTTCAAGGCCAAACTGTGAAAGAAACAAGGCAGTAAATTCTGAAGGCAACACAGACAGCAATCTGAACTCTGCAGAACACTCTGCAGTGTTATGTCCCTACATGGTGCCCCTCTTTCATGTCTCACTTTTGAGGACAAAGCAGAGGACATTAAAGAAGATAAAAGATGAGCAAAGTAAAAAAAAAACAAAAAAAAAACAGTCTGCGAGTCTGACGTGTTACAGAGCTGTGATATTCACCAGGACAAAAGGTACTTTGAGGGTTGATAAGATTTACAGATTGACGGTTATCCCCATAGTCTTGATGATACGGTACCTGCAGGTCGTCCATTTAATGGTGCAGAGAGAGAGAGTGAGCGGAGATCTCAGCCAATAAAACCCTTAATGAGATGTTTAAACATCTGTTCATGGGCGACTTGTAAAATAGCAAGAGAGGGAAACAGTCTGTACTTACGTCTTCCCATTCAGCAGCAACCCAAGTGTAATGTGTGCATTCTGCAGCTTGGCATGGCCGGACGATGGCAGGACGCTGGTGAGCGTCACATAGATCCTCTCTGACCCGTCCAGAGCTTTTGAGTCTGCAGTAAACATCTCTGTTCTGAACTCCAACTCCACAGGTGACAGAGCACTAGTGAAACAGACGCAGAACACACATCTGACTGTAAATGAAAACCAAGTCACGACATGTATGTTTTTTCTAGTGTTTCCCATACTGTACATTATACAGACAGAGAGAGATGTAGGAGAATAATAACATCATTTCTCTCATGGGGCTGATCTTAAAAGAGCTTGATCACACAGAAAGTTAATTTTACTCATTATGAGAGGTATTTCTAATTATGCTACATTTCAAATTATTGACAGAAAGGGTGGGGTTTAATAAATGACCATTCAGGATAAGTTGCAGGTTTGCTGCTTCAAAATTAGTCCCTCTGTATTTGCTACAAATTTCTCCCAGTGGCTATTTAAGGCAATGCTAAAAAATTCTCATATCCCACCATTATATACAGTATCTTGGGTGATACAGTGCTTATGCAGTGGGACAACAGACATGTCGTTTAGCGAATCTTTTAAATGTTTCACTGTGATGTGCTAAAAAAATGGCACAGTAATGCTGCGTTCATGTTGTATCGGAAGTAGGGATTCGCAACTGAGAATGACGTCACACCCGAGTGGACGGCGTTCGAGTAAACAAGTCAGAAAACCAAGATGGATGCCTCCAATGAAAAGTTTGCCGTGCTTGCTCTGTCGGAATGCAGAAAGCTAATGCAGCAATATGAGGCACAAAGGCGACGCAGAGGGTGTGTTTTTGTTCTCCTGCATAATTATGTGTGAGAAAAACATTTGACTCTACTGTAGGCTGTAACGTCTAATGCTACAAAGCGCTAATCCAGGGTGCTGCCATCTTAGATTATTATGTTGTGGTCAAGTCGGGGTTGGTGAAGACGTTACTAGTTTACGAGTCGGAAATCCGACTTAGAGGGACGACTCGGAACACCTTAACTTACAACTTACGAGGACAACTTGAACGCAGCATAAGAAGAGTCATAAAGAACTGTGAACTTTGCAAACGTGAGCCACTTCACCCTTTCAAAAGTTTCATAGTCTCACTTTTTTGTGACTATATTTCAAAATTTAGTTTGGTCTACATTGTCAGATTTCCTGCTTTGATGCTCCTGAACAATGTACTTAATAAATCCAAAGCTTGTTTGTTGCTTCCTTGTGAGACGTATATCTGGGTTCATGCAAAGGTCTATCTCAAAAATCTCTTTGATGTGCTTTGAGGAGCATACCTGCATACTGAGGAAGCACTCTGTAAGGCTTGAGCTGATCAGCCTGAGTCTCCTACAGACCTCAAAGAACAGTGCCAGCCAGGCCTCAGCAATTTCACACAGTCAGACAATCTGCATATTATACAGCAAGTATCATGTTTCCCCAGTTCTTCCAGATATATTTCTGTTTGTGCTGCAGTTGTGAGTTATCATTACAGAGTGTGTGTGGTTGACTTTGAGGGGTCAAGGACTTGAGTTTGGAAAGCAAACAAAAGTTACTACATGAAATCTGACCTTCAAATTCTTCTAATTATTACACAGCATGAAAATAAAACCTTAAGAAATTACAGTCACTGTTAACTGGTGCAGCTGAAATCTGTAATCCTGCATAAAGCCCCGCAGTCCTCCTGTTTTATGATTTCATCCTGGTGTTGAGTGCCTCAGCAGACTTTAAAGGGTCAGTTCACCCAAATACCAAAAGATATTTTCCCACTTCTATCTATTGATATCCAGCCATACATATCATATTTTTCTTTGTTTGCCCAGGTAGTAAGATACCAATAAGGCAAAACAGATCATTTCCAGTAATGGCATTTTATTTGACGTGTGTAGTACTTGTTATACACTTCATTATAATCTGTTCTACATTTTATGCATGGATCTGGAACAGTGTAAATTATTTCACAGAATAAACACTTTGAAAAGATCTCCTACCTCAAGATATTATATATTTTAAGGCAAAAAATTCTGTTACCTTAGGCTCATTACAATTTTTTTTTAAAAATAATTTTAATAAATCTAAAAGTCATGTTCATGAAGTAGCTTTCTTTGAATAAATTTGATCCAATCGAGATACATAATCAAGGCAATAAGTGATTTGCATTTTTAACATGATCTTAAAAACTATTGTGAAATGCAAAATAATATAATTTTAAGGTGATTAATCACAATTAAACTGAAATTCTATTCAATTAATTGTGATTAAAAACTATTTTATGGTTAAAAAGCATGATGGAGAACTGTCTCTGAATGTTTTTTTTTTATTAAAATGTGTATTTCATGCTACAGTATATAAACGAAAAGTTCACCTCCATTGTACTGGGCTGGGGCAGATATTTCAGTGATTGATATCTGTGAAAATTGGGCAAATAAAACTCTAAACTATCTGCAAAGCTGGACAGCTTTTGAAAAAAAAATTGCATTTCATGATTGTGTGCACAGCATTAAAACACCCCTGTGTGGTGTCCTTGGCTCAATGGGCAGTCCACCCCTCCCAAACTCCCCTAAAATACTGCCCATACTTCCCCAGTTAGAGGTGACTGAGAGGGCCGGGTAGGATAACTAAAACAGTGGGGGCTGCTGAGGTTTCAAAGTTGTCACATGCATGGATATTAAGATATAAAACATGTCTTTATGTTCTAGTTGGGGATTTCATGGCTGCTGGTGGTATGTGGAGGAAGATGATTGCTTCCAGAGACCAGCGAGAGAGAGAGAGAGAGAGAGAGAGCGAGAGAGAGAGAGAGAGGACACCCTCAAAGAGTGAGGAGTCTTGTGGAAGGAGGAGGACGTGGGTCTTTGTGGATCTTTTGGGATTCAACAGTTACTTGGACAGTTACATGAACTTAGAATCTAATCATATTTTTTTCTTTTCTTTCTTTCTCTTTTTTCTGTTTTTTCAAATTGGATTGATTTAGTAACCTGTGGCCTTGTCCAAGTCCATCCATCCATCCAGCTTGTACCGCTTATCCTCATATAGGGTCGCGGAGCCTATCCCAGCTGTCGTAGGGTGAAAGGCAGGGTACACCCTGGACAAGTCTCCAGTTCATCACAGGACACATAGAGACAGACAACCACTCACACTCACATTCACACCTACGGGCAATTAACCTAATCCTCATGCATGTTTTTGGATGGTGGGAGGAAGCCGGAGTACCCGGAGAGAACCCACGCAGACACAGGAAGAACATGCAAACTCCACACAGAAAGGTCCTGGAGCGGGATTTGAACATGGTACCATCTTCCTATGAGACCACAGTGCTAACCACTACACCACCATACCAATGCCAAGTGGTAACGTGATGCAAAATGTGTTTTTTCAGATTTGTAGTGTTTCCAAAGTACTTAATTTGCTCCACACCTTCCCCTCAACTTCAACAACTTTGTAAACAACTTGTGTGTGTTTGGTGCACATGCGAGCAGCAGAGAACCAGCAGACAGAGAGAGGAGTTTTCTGTAGCAATCTGCACCAGGCGATCAAACTTAATATTTAACATTCTGATTATTAACTTATCTACATTGATTCTGCATCGTTCTGGAGAGAATTTTAGATCAAAGAATTGATTATTGTTCCTACCACTACTACAGCATCCACATATTTTCCAGCCCCAAAGTGGCAATAAACCCTCATACTGAAGGTTTACGACGCAACCAGTGCAACTCTGTATGCAGACATTCATACAATTCATTCTTCATATCTCCATGACTTGAGATACTTTTGGTTCTGAACAGTTGACTTGGAGCCAAAACTGTGCTACAGTATCTCCTCTCCAGGTATCAAGGCTGTGTCGGCTCCTCGATGACCCTGACCTCACTCCCTCCTAGCAAGTCATCTATACGTAGCCTCTGCCTTGCCAGTGTCTGGCTGCACGAGCTGTATAACGGTACCGAAACCTGCTGTGCTTCAAGAAGTGTCTCATTCTCAACATCATACTTTCATCTGTGTGGGAGGCAAAGCTCAGCTGCATCAGATGCAACCCTGGATCTTTATTGTGTTTCATTAAGAAAATGTATTTTGAGCAGCACAAATTCTTAATAAGATTTAGTGCGTGGAATGTGGCTTGCATGGACAAGTTTTTGTTCATGCCATGAAATGTACAACGAAACATATTCCTGTGTCAGTGTGTGGTCTGATGAGAAGCTTCAAAAGAAGAACTCGCTCAGCTTGAAGCTGTACTGTAGATTACGTGACACCATTTCAACACTGTCTGAACATTTCAAAACTGAATAAACTTAACGTCAAGTGCACAACATAAACAGATTTAAAAATCCAGCCTGTGGTGTTTAGGGCACACTTGTGGAAATGACACATTACTCTTGACTAAGAATAAACTGAGTGGTGATTGCTGTGTACATGTCCTACATCTGCAACCTCTGGGAAACCTTCTGTTTGTGCTTGTGTTTCAACTGCTAGCAGCAGTAACTGTTAGTCTGGTCCCAGAGAGAGAGAGCCTGGACTATTTTGTGAGTCAGAGGACATGGCGAGCAGAGCAAACATACCTCCCTCCACCTGTTAGCCTTCCAACTGGGGCATCCCCTCACCCGACAGGCCTTCTGCGTCCGTGGCCGGGGCAGATGTCTGCAGTGTTCCTCCTCTATTTTGGTTTGGTTCTGATAAACACAGGCTATCTCCCGCTGCTTGGTCCCCCGACCACACGTCACTGAACACTGGAGAGGGAAGGGGGATGGGTGTTGGGTGGAGAATGACAGAAATAAAGGGTATATTAATAACATTATGTTGAAGATCATAGCTCTCAAATCTCAACTGATAGTGGTCATGATGAAGGTTGCAAAAAGGTATTCAAGGTAAAATTATATTTGCCTCCAAAGAGCGTAGACACAAAGAGAATCAATAGAGTAATAAATGCAAACATCTGTATACAATAAAAAGTTTCTCTCAGCACATATAGACTATTTAGACCTCGACACAAGAGCACTCATTGCATTTCATGGCAAAGTGAACACACTGCAAACAAATTTAGCGAAGCAACTTAAATGGATTTCAGCAAAAGCTTTTGTCAAACACTCACACCAGATGGAATGCAGCCAGCTATTTAACCTGTAAACAGTAGAATTATTTCTAGAACTGCTGCGAACGGCAGAGGCCGAGGCAAGAGGGAGAAAAGACGCAGAGCGAAACATGGCCGTGATGGGACAATCATCTGGTACGAATAAGGACTTTAAAAATTCTTAAGGAAAGCTAGAGAGACGATGACAACTAAGAAAAAGAAAAAAAATCCAATGAATGAAACAGACACCCTGAGAGCTCTGGAAAAAAAAGGCCTTTGCCTGAGTTTGTCAATGAAAATATCCCAGGGTCTTCGGTCCCCATGAGGCCAGACAGCAATTAGGGTGCCCGTTATTTCAGCTTGACGAGTGAGCGCCCCCATACAAAGCCACTCTAAAAATGGGGTGCTGGAATCGAATACACAAGACGCAGAGGGTTGCATTTGGTCTTAGCATATTTTCCAGTCCAGATAATAAACATAATATTACATTGTCCTCTAATTATGATCTCAGAATGTTGCATAACACCAAACACACATTTTTTTTTCGACGTGTTCATAGTACTGATCATACAACAGATGATGGACTATGGAAACCTAAAAAAGATTTTGTCTTTTCTTTCCTCAGTTTCTAGGAGCCAAAATGCAATATTCCCTGTTTAAAAAAATACACATCAAGGTTTGGGTATCCATTTGAACCCTTCAAACAAAGCCACCTCCAGCCTTTTTCTTCTTAAGTGTGGTGCGGGCAGTGGTTGATGCTGTACACACATGCATTGTGCACATTGTAATTACAGAGGCATTTTAAACACAGGGCTAGCCCAGCTGACAGAAAACATCAAAGCCCAGGCTGGAGCTGAGTGACTGGTCCTGAGCATGGCAGATTCACATACCCGCTGCACACTCGCTCAAAAATGATAACAGAACTCCCTCTACCTCAGACAAGAGCAAAGTCAGGCAAACACATTAGAGGTGGGGGGGTGAGGTGGAGGACAGGCCCCTCCTTGCTGCTGTAAAAGCAGCAGGAGAAAAAATAGAAAGAAAAAAAAGGAGGAAGAAAGGAAATCACAGCCATACGGGCTGTGCTCCCCCGGCTGAACTGTATCTCCATTTTAACGGTGAGAGAAAAGACGCTATATGGCGATGTGCTCCACCCTCTGCCCTGCCAATCTCATCTGTCAGCCATTAGTTAATCAGGGCTGGTAACACAGATGCACAGAGAGCTGGCACAGCTCATGGGACCAGAGGACGGCTTCACCTCTGAGAGCCAAAAGAGGGCAAGGACTCAGGGACCTTTGCTTCACCGATCTACAGCTGGACTGCTTCACTCAGCAGCACCCACTCAGGTAAGACTGTTCCACTTATCACTCACGTTCAGCCGCTATGAGTGTGACAAGTTAGCTGCTTTAATCTCTTTACTTAAAAAAAAAAAAATAATAATAACAGTGGTGTCTGTTTGAAGAATGTCACATTTAAAATGGATGACTGCATGAAGATTTTGCCTGATTATGAATAAGAATCATGATGGTGTACATACTTTATGTGAACTATACATGTCTTATTCAGTTTAAATAGGTTAATGATGTGTCACAGAGTTTTGGGTATATGGAAAGAATCTCACTTTCACATGAAAGAGAGCAACCACTCCTTGAGAAAAACACATAAATCAGTGGGTCACACGGGAAATGAGACACGCTCGAGACAGATTAGCCCGCCCACGTTGTCCCACCAATTAATTTCACATGATCAGGTGGGTTAAATCTACTATAATCCATCGAGGTTCATCTAGGCGTAACGTGGATTGCTATAAAATGGGATCACTCAACCGCTTCGGTGAAACAAGTTTCCACAGAGTAGAGCAGAACTTCTGCAGAGAGACATAACTGATATTTAAAGCCATATGTAACGAACAGGCAGCTCTAAATGATTGTACTTAGTGGCTCCAAAGTTGGTGTCCTTGATTTGATACCGTGTCACAGTTCTGGAACAAATCACATAATCACATAATTGAGTGCTAAACCAGATCCAGCTAATTTGTGCCTTTTCTAAAACCATAAAAGAGCCTGGGGAGTTTTGAACATAGAAGTCTGATTGTGATTAAATTGACAAAATTTGATTGCACACACACACACACACACACTTCTTGCATATGGCTAACAGGATAATCACACCGATATGAGATACCTTTTCTTGAGCATTAATGTCTTTGTCTAGGACAGGCAGGTGTCAACCTCAAGATGACCCCACCCACTGCATTGCTGCTAACAGGTAAGCCAATAGGACACATGGAAACTGTTAGGCATCCAAGAGAAACTCGCCTGCAATTTAAATATGTGTCACTCAACCAATGTGGCTATCGAAGCAGCTAGTAGGAGAACACCTCACACGGAGAAGGTTGATTCCACAAATCCGTCAAAGATCAAAACTGTTTTGTGTGTGTAAATATGCATTCGTTTGATCAATTATGGCCTCAAGCAGTGCATGAAAACATGTATTACTATGAGAACTGTAATTATGATACACAAGTCTTATTGTTTGGTAATAATGCAGAATAAAGTGTTGAGTCTTAGACATAAACATCGGAATGTGAGTTTTGCTAAATAATAATCAGATTTTGCTAGATTAGTTATGAAGATATATGTATTTAACATTGTGACATGTTTGTTTACTGTGATGACATCCTGCAAAAATTATGAAACAAACTGTATTAAATTAAACAAAATCTGCTAATAAGACAACAGCCAAGTTAGTAATATACCATGGGGATTTTGATGAAATTTCTTTGTTGTACCATACCATTTTTGTTGAGACCATATCTTAAAATGTGTGAGGCAAGGTCAAATTCCAATCACATTGCAGCATGCTCGCAATGCAAAAGGATGGTAATACCAAGCATATGGTAACTGTAGTTACATCGACTCTTCAAAGGAGCTCAGTGTCGACCCAGAGCAAGAACAAACTTGTAAGTGTCGACTGTGAAGGGAGTGTAGAATCACACCCCGGGCTGCATGTTGTCAAGTTGCTGAGACACAAAAATAAGGTAAATGCTATTATCCCACATGGTCGATCTTGATTATTCAATTTTAACTTATCTATACAAGAAATCATGCAAGGAGCAAGCAGTAACAGCTGGGAACTGAATGCATATTAAGATAGCATTGTGTCTGTTGTTTTGGCTTAATCTGTAATTCTATATCACCATGTCCTCTGGTGCTGCACATCAGAGAAAGAAGGAGACAAGAGGGAGATAAAAGAACAACCAGGCTGCTTTTCTGTTCATGGTCTTGTTTTCCAGGGAGGTTTCAAAGACAGAAGTCAAAACAACACATGTTGTCAGCATGGGAACAGCTGGTAAGAGTGGCGTCATGGGGCAGAGGAATGTCAAGAGTCATAGATCTTTTATCCATCCGGCCAACATAGCTTTCCAGACTTGTTTGAAACCACATACAGAAGCAGTGTGAAATCCATACATCCACCTCACACTAAACTTTACTAACTTTATCCATAACCAATCTGACAGCAAGCTTTGAACTATAGAAACCAAATGATAATTTAAAAAGTACATGCAAATGCATCAAGGTGCAAAATATCAATATCACTTGCTGACAGTAAAATATGGTAAATTACAGATCTGTCTGGTCTTATTCATACCAGGAACTGGAAATAATTTCCTGTCAACGACATTCAGTCAGCTGCACACTTCTGTTCTGATTAGCTAAAACCAAACAGCATATTCTGCAATCCATGAAAAGTATGAGTTAAATAAACAGTTTTAGTCGACATATACAATTTCTTTAACAGTTTCCTTTTTAAGTCTCTCAGAGACTCAGAGAAGATACAAAAGAAACAATAAGTCAAAACGAAATGACAGAACAGCCGAGTGTTTTTTCCCCCATTCGCCTAAACATTTCACTGATGTTTTTTCCGTCATTCAGTGAGATCAAGCACCGCTCAAATCAGCACTGTGCTGCAGATGGAAATGATAAACTATCCAGAGAAAAAATAAAGTAAAAAAGCAAATTCTTCATGACAGAACTTGAAAAATACAGCAGACCAGCCGTAAAGTTATAAAATAGTGACCTTTGACACAGAAGATTTAAGTCCAAGTCCCTCTTCCTGCTAAACATTACACAGCTGCTTTTCTCATTAGTCATAGCAAACAGCTTGTATACAGGGAAGTAGAGAAAATCTCCAAAAAAGAGGACAATCCTGGATATTCATCATAAATAAAACATAAAGTTTGGGGTTCAGTCCCTCAAATTTAAGTTTCCACCAATGGTAAACACTCAAGGAGAGCAAAATTATGATCATGATTATGAAAACCATAGATAACAAAAGATAGAGGTATTGGTAATGTTCTTGTAGTTGCTTGAGTTATTTTGCCAATCCGTCATAGACAAGTTTAAAGTAATCAAGAAAATAATAGTCAGATTAGTTGATAATTGTTAGTTGCAGCTCAGTACATGGATACTCATTTTTTTTTTCTTTGAATGTTGGTTTTTAGTAGCAAGTGGAAGTAATTTCCATGAACTGTGCATCAGGTACTGACTACTGGAATTTCCTCACATCTGTGGACCAGTGGCCCTGCTAACACAGAACCATTAGAAACAGACTTGGGTAGGTCAGTTGGCAGCTAACTAACATGGAATGTATAGCACTCACTCTAAAATAGTAGAATAGACAGTGTGGTATGTTAAAGTTGAAATGAAGGACTATTAGCTCTATAGTACAATAGACAGTGTGGTATGTTAAAGTTGAAATGAAGGACTATTAGCTCTATAGTACAATAGACAGTGTGGTATGTTAAAGTTGAAATGAAGGACTATTAGCTCTCTGTTACTTAAAAAATGTACTTGAACTCCCAATCTATCACTGTCTCTCCCAAACATGCCAAGTCCCACAAACTCCGTTTCACTCCATCAACTTGATAGCATCAACAGGACCCAACAGGACCAGGCCCCATCGAGTCTGACAGTGTGAGAGGAAGTGAGGACTAAAACCACTTTATAAAACTTGAGCAATGTGTTGAGGAAAAACAGACACTCTACCTGAGTCAGAGTGAGGCTGTGCTTCCTATCATTCGATGGTAGTCCAACCTAAATGTTTCCAGACTTTCACACCCTGCCTCCTCTAATTTCATGTCACTGCATCCGCTCCCACCTCGGATAACCCATGAATACTGTATATCATCAAGCCATACCAGATAATCTCCGCTTTTACTTTCTTCAAATGCCCTGCGCAACCTCATTCTGGCTACGATTCAGCTCTTATTTCTTCACAGATGAGGCTTCAATATTACAGGGACAGTATTAACATCATCATTTTACAATAAAATTGTGAGGATGTTTGTACTATATTATAATGGGTAATATGTTAAACTTATATTTCTGTTATTCAACTGCTTGACTCCAAAGTGACTTCCTAATGCAAAAGCCATGCTGTGATCCAAACATTTAGAACCTTCAGATAACATCTAGCAGCATCTGGTTTTCTGTCCCCCAAATCGTAATGCTTTTCCAAAATCTGTAGACCATAGTGCTTGACTTTTAACCAGCCAATCATCAACTGAACTATTGTGCTTTCTCTCAAAGGCTGAATTGAAACATTATCTCCACCCGACTCAGATTTAAATTAAAGCCATGACAAGAGCCATGCTCATGAGGACCAGGGGGACCTTCCAGCCATCATTTCAATCGCTCACACTCGACTGGCATATGGGCGGCATCAGGAAACACAACCCAATGATGTCATGACCAACTGACCCCAGGGTGACAGGTTTGGAGAGTGTTCTTGCCCACTGCCCTCAGGCCAAAGTCAAATATGCCAATGTTGTGCATGTGGATTTCATTTTAAGTAGCATGATTAGTTCACAGACGCTCAACTGCGATCCCCCTCCATGGGAAACCCACTCTCAACAGGAAATGGTATGTTTTTGTTAGCAACAAACAGGCATAAATTACCAAAAGGGTGCCTTGGTTGCCAATTTATCACACACAGCCTCATTGTTGCTGCTTGCACACGTTTGACATTGATGTTGCTATTTGTGTAATTATCATTAGTTAATGATATTTACATTCCTGATGGGTTATGCTGAACTGTGTCTACAACCATACATTTGTGCAATAAATGTTCTAATTGTTTTGTGTCGTTTCTTTTTTATATATGACCAATGTGTATGGATGACCTGTACTTGCTAAATGAATGTAGCTTAGGCAACTGTTCATAAATTTTGAAGCTGTCACTGCAAGATTAGAAATGATTAAAGGTACAGGGAGAAAATAAAGAAATTATTAAGAAATATTATATTATTATATTTGAAAAATAGTTTGGGATGTTATTGTTATTCTGAAGCAATGTATATTTGTGAATATTATCAAAATGGAGGTATAGTCCCTTTAATAAAGCCAGTTCTCTGTTAATAATTATTTAGGTATATTTCCTTAAAATGTTGAAGAAATGCCTGGAACACTTTAGAAGTAATGGTATCTTAGGGATATTTACTTTCCTAAAAGGGGATATAACAATATGAAACTTGTTTGGGAGAATATTGAGCATTCATGAGAAATGTTTAAGAATACATCTAACGTATAGAATTGATGAAAAGCACATTATAAATAAAACCTATTATTATAATTATTATTATTATTATTATTATTATTCCTAATTTCGCACTGTCATATAATGACAATAAAGGGTTTTGATTTTGATTTTTGATTATAGAAAAAAAGGAATGAAAAAATAGGACAAACTTTTGGAGGATTCTACTGATGTGCTACTGCTGCAAACTCACATAATTGATATTTCTTTTTTAACATAGCAAAATATTTTGGGGATAGTACCAACAGAAGAGGCCATTACATAAGGTAAGATGCATTCTGAAGCCATGAGAATTATGATGAAAATGATATGTAATAAAATTGGACAATTTACTTATCCTGTGAGGATAATAAAAAAAAAGGCTTCCTGTAACAGAAGGCACATATAAACTAATTTAACTCTAATAATTTGAGTTTAATCACACATAGGCTTCTCACAGAGGTTGCATTATACAGAGCAATATAATATAAAATAGAGGTAATGTAGTGATATGGCACGTTACTTTGACCTGCTTGAAGCCTATGGTAAAACATTCACTTTGTTATTTGAATACACTGCCTCATATTCCTTCTCACACATGCTTTAAAAAGCTGCTTTAATGTGTGTTTTACTTCAAAGAATGACCCCAGGACAATATCAAATACATAATTCAACTGACAGCTTTCTGTAAATACTGACTTTCCAGGGCTTGTTTTGGATCTCCTCAACTAAACAAGCCTTGCCAGCATGCATTAATACCAATTATTGTTGTAGTAAAAGTAATACTCCGACGGTCTCCTGCCAAATGCATGACAGAGCACTCCATTAATGCAATGGTAAACAGATGTGCCACCCAGCACAAAGTTTGATTTGGACTGTGTACAATTTCTTCGGGAACGTTACAAAATAAAAGGCTATAACACATAAAAGGAAAAGGCCTGCAGTGTTTTACACCACATTATGCAGAGGTATGTGAAGTACTATAGAAACTGATTTTAAGTAGACTGAATTATTTTAGAAGGGTCACTGAAAAAGTTTGCTTGAACAGAATGAAGTCAATTGAGGGTCAAATACCAAAATACCACATAATGACCTCTATAAGCTGTTTAGAATAAATCACCTGTATAGCTATAGTTTATACTATAAAAACATGCTGTATGTATTCCATGCTCATGGTTTACCACAGGATATCAGTGTACTATGAAACTACTGTATATAAAATGATACATGCTTTGTTAACAACTATTAAAGTAAAATGTCAAGTGTCACCATTTTATAGTAAACTGTTTCCAGTTTGGTTTCCCATCTTGGAAGGCTGTTCCCTATAGAGATATGTGTAGGATTGATATGTGTTCATAAATTGCATAAATTAAGCTTGAGCACAAAGCAATTGCTATAGTTGTTAAAAGCCCAGCCAGCAAAATACTGCATTTAGAAACAACACAAATCTCACAGTTATGTTTCTTTAATATTCTTTACAATGGGAAAAAAAGCTAATTCAACATGTTTATGTATTTTTGCATGTGAATGAAATAAATAGCAAAAAGAACAACAACCGACCAACAAATGAAAAATAAAGTAGATTTGTCGCCTTGAGGTCGGCAACTTTGCACCATAGGGTATAAAAAGAAATGAAGGAGTGGGATTGAAACTGCCATGGCTGAGGAGTCTTGGTAGTGGAAGTCTTGGATGAGAGTAACACTAACACACACACACATACACACACACACACACACACATGCACACAAACTCGCACACTGAGTGATGGATATAAAGGAACAGAGAAGGATTCTACACACATCTTCTCAGAGAGGATGTCCACATAAATACCGACCCCACTGCAACACTTCACCTGAAATATGTGTCATGATAATGTCATGTCGTTGCCTAGACCAAAATGTAATTCAGGTTGCTTATAATTTACATTAAATGTTGACCACTAATTGTTTGCAGGAGCCTGAATCTGCAAAGCTGCACAACTTGCAGTGTCGGAGAACGCCTCATAAGACAGGCTGCATATGGAGCTGGTGCTCCTGCACAGAGTGATAGCTCTGAAAGTTCTGAAATGACCTCAAAGTAACATCCTAAATAGCTCTATTTCACTTCCTGGTTGTCGGTGTATACTGACACACTCTGGAGTACACCTCTACATCACTGCGGTAAAAGGTGAAATCAAAAACAAGATCTTCAGGTGTTTACTTTCTCTTAAAGTATTTAATATATTAAAACAATAAGAGCAGGTTTTTTTGACAAATTTATTGAGATAAAATCTGCTCTTCAGGCTTTATACTGGCTAGCTCAGAGATTCAGTTGTGTATGATGGCAACACTTAAATGTTTGCATCTGCTGGCCTATCCCTGTAGCATAATGATTTCAGTAGAGCATGGAAACAAAGTTGTCCCTGCCTGACTCAATACAACAGGAGCACTCAGGTAGGTTTGTTACTCTTATGCCTTTATGGTCATCCTTAGAGTAGCATGTTGACATCAGGTCAGGTAACATGACTGCAAACAAGCAGATTCTTTTTGCATGCTGTAAAAAGCCCGAGTCAGTAGTGTTTAGGTGTGATGTGTGTATAATGACAAATACTTCAAGTAAAGTGTTACATCAATCTAAACTGGAACAAAACATTAAAGCTGCAACAATTAATCAACTATTGTAAACAAATAAATAAGTTTCATGTGAAAAAAAAATCCTTCAGAAATACAAAAACTGGCCAAAGGAAAAAAGAGACACAAATGTCTGCAACAAATGTCTCTTGACTTTATAAGGAGGAGGTATCTGTGTGTTTTAGTTTGTGTTATGGACAATGATGAAAGCTAAAAAGGAATGGCTCTAATCCCGATTTACTGTACTGACAGTTTTATGTTCAACAAGCTGCATTGATAGAATAAATTAATTCATTCTAAGCCTGGAAACATGATAAATCGCTGTCTTCATGATACCGACATTGTATAATGTTAAATTTATAGCACCTCGTCGTACAGTAATGAATATTAAAATGACTATAAGTTGAAACATAAAGTTGCAGTTATTGTTCATGTGGCTGACTTCTGTTCACAGATACAAAGTTAGGATTAAATCCAAAGTGCCCATCATTTCAATCAAAACACATAATGATTCATTTTGACTACTGTTCTTGTGACATATGGCTTGACTGTATACAAAATAAAAACCAGTTAAAGAAAGAGTTACGAATGGTAGTTACAGTGTAGTTTATAAGCATTTACGCCTGTTTTCCTATGTGATATAGACTACATCATAAAATTTACTTTATTGAAACTTAAAATAACAATTAATATCTTAAGAAAAAATATTTCCTATATTATTCAATCATTCTGTTTTTTAAGGCACTTAATTTAGTTCTTGAAATATGTATTTGTATGTTTCCTTTAAAAATTTAATTGCTTTATGACAATGTAAAATAGTTAACCTGATAGAGATGAAGCCATTCGAAATTGAACTTCAACTTAAGTAAAAAACACATTATCAAAAATACAAATGAAACATGTTTGTAAAATATTTTCCTCTGTACAAACTGTGTTTACTCATCGAGAGATACGAGAGGTCTGACCAAGAGCACCAGCAAAAATATTAAATAGCATATTCACTAACAGTAACTAGCTACTTGAAAAATAAAATCATACTGTACAAAGATACACAAACAAAATAGACAGGCATTTGTTGCTGTTCAATAAAGGACATAATATTAACTCTTATACACAAATATACACTTGTGTACTTCGGATACAGGATGAAGACGGCAATAACATCCAAAAACATTTATTTCACTTTTCATATAGGAAATAAATAGTTTCTAGAGTCATGCCTCTACAAATATATGGCATTGTTGGACAACACTGTCCTCATTTATAGGTCTTAATTTAGAGCCTTGGCTCAAAAGGGGATCCATGTGTTTTTGATGAACCCCCAAAGTGGAGCAGCATTGTGTTTTTGTGTATTTTTTTTCCTTGATTCTAATCAGCACCATGGCACTGCAGGGCCCATCTGGGTGGGCTGGAGCTGGCCAGGCAACAGTTGTGCTAGATACCCAGCGCTCACTTCAGGATCACCTATAGTTTTAGGCTCAAAATGCACACTCAGTACACATCTGAAGTCTTTTTAGCACACACCAAGTCTACTCACAGTGACGCTCCCTCAGTGAGGAAGGTTAAGAGTTGGAGGAAAATGAGTTAGTACTATCGTACCGGCTTCCATGGTCGACGGTGCCAGGAGGCAGATCCTGGGCAGGGCTGCAGGTTGCATTGCTCCACGTCGGGCGGCTTGTCCAGGATGTCGCAGTTGTAGTCATTCAACCTCTGGCCATTTGGCCTTTGACAAACCACCAGCCGAGTCTTTCTTCCGCCACCGCAGGTCTGAGTGCACTGAGGTTAACAAAACAAAAAATATGTTTAATAATGTATATATTTCTGAACTGTTTGTTGATATGAACAGAGAGAGAGAGAGAGAGAGAGAGAGCTAGACAGAGCAGAAAAACACAAAACGTGTGGGAAATAAGGTTGATATAACCTTAATATAACCTCACCTCTCCCCAGACACCGTAGTTCCAAAGAGGACAGGGCCCAGAGTCACAGCTCTTGGACTCGGCGGGTTTGACCCTCTCATCACAGTAGCTGTTGCTGCGTCCATCAGCATCTTGGCAGACCACCACTCTCCTCTGGAAACCTCCTGCACAGGTACTGGAACACTGCAGAGCACACAGTGCATCAATGAGAACTATGACACATGCACACATGAATTTATAGGAGATAACGCATGCATTAAAGGCCCAGAGATCAGGCAGATGGGTGGATTTCAATCAATATGGATGGCTATGGAGTATGATAAGAAGGTCTAGAAAGGGCAAGTCGGTACTTTTGTAAGAAGTAATCTACCATCCATAGCGGGTCAAGGATTTTGAGCTGATTCAAAGAAGTGTTCGCAAAAAACACATGCAAACACATAATGCACACATAATGTCTAACCAAGACCAAACCAGCTGCCCTGTTCGAAATTATCTTTCAAAGATGGAAAAAATCAGCCAACAAAGGACAATCTCAAGCACCGAACAACACAGCCTTGAACAGAGCAGTAGGTACACTCTGCATCCAATTAAAATGATACATCCCCACTGTCAATGGGAGTGAGTCCATTCAGTGCTCTCTATAGTATGTGAGGGAGGACAGCACAGAGTGAGCCTGAACAGCAGTGCTTCCAGTCAAATTCATTAGGTGAGACTGAACAGTGCACTGCTATTTATTAACTAGTGCTTATTAGATGAAAAATAAAAAAATGGCAACACGAAGTGTAAAATGTTCCCAATTATCCTCTAGCAAGGAGGCGATTTTCTCTTTAAAACAACAGAGCTGGGCTTTCCCTCAAGTGAAAGCACAAACACACGCAATCATGAGCACAAATTCAGGGTGAAAGAGCACATAATGGCCATGGAGATGTAATCAAATAGGATGCCAATACCAGTAAGAATCATCAGTTACATTTACTCATGTGCTACTTGTGAATTACTGCCATGATCTATTTTGCACCTCCACAAACAGCTCTTTGCTCTAGTGTTTGTGATAAGGTCTGATTTGGGTACACAGGGGCAATTTCATGGCAAAACGGACACCAAAATAGCACCACGCAAACTAAAATACACACTACCAAAGCACCTGCATTACCATGATGTGAAAGAAAAAAAAACAGTGTCTGTTTTTTTTGACAATTTGATCCAAGGACATTAAGAGAATTAGGAGCCTAAACTGTCCTGAACTATTGGGTTTGTTCATTCCCAATTTCAATTTCCAATTTCAACCAAGAATTAAGGCTCGACCTTGAGGTAATCTTGAGGAATGTTTCTTGGTAACACAGCTATATAGTTCTGAACGTCTATCCATACACTGATACACTGACATACATATATATATTTACATATACACTCTGCAGCCCTTTTTATGAATCGCACTCTCCTGTCCTACTGTCCTCTGGTACTGTTTACCATGTATGGACCTCTGGCCTGAGAAATGGAAACATCTGCTACCTCCAAGAATGTATTTACATGCACGCACGCACATACATGCATACTCTCTTATGAAAGCTAAATTCTGTGAGCCTATGGGAATAAATCATATTTTATTTCCTGAACTTGACAAGTAAATAATGGAAATTTTGTCAGGAATTTCAAGAATCATTCCACCACTATATCCCCAAAGATGGTGAACATACTGCGCCCCAGGGTCCAGTTCTCCACTGGTTGTCTGCTGAGGGCACATTCCAGCTGCTGTGTCCAGGATGCCGTCCTGGGTCCTGCGGATATCCATAGGGCTGATCATTGATGCGCTGACGGCGGTAGATGGAGGTACAGGGTGCAGCGACACACTCCTGTTCTGTCGCAGGCTTCTCATCCGGGTCACAGAGAGACTGGTCCACTGGCTGGTGGTAGTTAGAGCAGACCACCTGTCTGGTGGTCCTTCCAGCACCACAAGTAACTGAACACTGGGGACAGGGAAGAGACAACAGAGATGTTAAAAATAAAAAAAATAATTAACTATAAACTATATAAAATATTTTCCTTGAAATCTGACAATTCACTTTGAGTGCTATATACTGTATCTTCCAAAAGATAATGGTCAAAACTAGACGTTTTGATCTACGTTACTAAGAGAACTATGTACTAATGTGATATTACGTGATGAAGTGAATGGGGTAGTAGATGTCTGTCATGCATGTTAAGCTTTGTGATGTGATGCCCTGTAAGTCTGTAGCTGTGCCTACAACAGGAGTAAATATATATTAAATATGACATGAATTTAATGAATTCCAGGCTTTGTCCTCTCAGATTTTTTTTTATATATCTAAAAAAACTAAACTTCACATGAACATGATTCAAAGGTCATGTCAGTATCTCTAAAACATCCCTGGCTCCTTAACTGCCAGTTAATCAACCAAACTAATGTTTAATCTAATGTTTGCTCTCTTGCCATGCTGGCAATCATACATCAACACAACACTGTCAGAAGATCACAGCAAAACTAAAACTATTTTGTTTCAGGGCGATTTTACTGAAAGTCTCTGCAGTGGAAAACATGTGTGTTGATTGGATACAGTACAGTGTTGGACATCTGACTCACAGGAGACCACTCCCCGGCACGCCATTGGCCACAGGGGCTGAAGCAGACAGAGGCCTCCGGTGGCCGGGGCAGGTGGGCACAGTGTGACTCATCAGCGACTCCTCCCTGGGCATCTCTGCAGCTGACATAACGTGCACGCTTCCCCTTGCCACAGGAAACCGAGCACTGGAGGACATGCAAGCGCAAGCAGAGCTGAGATAAATATTTGTGTTATGTGGAATTTAAAAAAGAAAGTTTACATTGTGTGGTTTTTAAAGTGATGCCACTGACTGCATTCTGCTTTTCCTCATTCAAAATGATCACGGGGTAAAGTGCTGTTTAGAAAATGCACCACAAAATTGACTGGTCGTAAGTGCCATGTAAGCTGTGCCATGCAATTTTTGCAAATTGACAGCCCACAATGGGAATTACAGCATACTATATACTGTAGTGTATACAATGTAATTCATGTATCTATGAGTCTATGGTACCTGTAGTAGCCATATAATTAACCAGATATTTTATAGTATAAAGTGGCCTGCAATTGTGTTAAATTTGAAGGCCCTAAATTGCCCCTTGTTTATTATAAAAGTATGCAAAATGGGTGTAAAATAAACAAATTTTCATTCCTAATGCTTTGATTTGATCTTATTTTTTCTTATCTAAGAAATCGTGTCAAGCATTAGATTATTAAAGAAGTTTCAACTGACCAGGGTTTAAGATTACTCATTTGATACTCGCAAATTATGGTTATCTAATATTCTGCTCGTTTGTGGAGATTTTTTTTTGCAGCTCAGTGATACTTCCTGACATTGTGTACTCTTGTTGTCGGAAATAACTGACTGATGGTAATAGATAAGGCGTAATACTGTTGTGGATTCTTTAATGTCACAGATAAAGGCGTTTAGGATTAGGATTTTCTCTGCTGTTGCTGGTGTCCTGAAATGACTCCCTGATCATCTTTCACCACTCTGTAGCTGCACCGCTGCCATCTCAACAGGACATCATAGTAAACATTTCTGGAGGCATGAATACCTAATGCAATCAAATGGTTCCAGCCCAAATAGGCATGATAATATCCCCCTCATATCAATAACTCTCTGAAGAGGACGGCAGTTCCGCTGTTCTGTGGGGGAATGCATGCATGTGTGTGTATGTGTGTGTGTGTCTGTAAGACCACACTGGCGCTAGCCTCTCTGACATGTGAGCTCACAACGACTTTGAGATTGACAGACGGAGTTCAATCTTAGAAACCGTAGACTCATGTTTAGATGAAATCTGGTTTTGATTTGCGACAAGCAACAATGCAAAGTATCAGAGAGACAGAGGGGCCTCTGAGCCCAGACAGAGGAGCCTGTGTGTGTGTTCCTGTATATGTGTGTGTGTGTGTGTGTCTGTACAGATGCAGTGGGGGGTAAAAGAGACAATGCCAAGGAGGATCATGCTCCTGTACAGTATGTACTCTCTGAAGGAATGTTGGGATATACAATAAAGATGAATATGTCAATCTAGTCGTGGTCAAAAGTCTATATACACTTGTAAAGAACATAATGCCATGGCTCTCTTGAGTTTCCAGTTATTTCTACAACTCCGATTTTTCTCTGATAGGGTGATTGGAACAGATACTTCTTTGCCACAAAAAACATTCATGAAGTTTGGTTCTTTTATGATTTTATTATGGGTCAGCTGAAAAAGTGACTAAATCTGCTGGGTCAAAAATATACATACAGTAACATGAATTAGCAATTTTGGTGAAAGTTTTAATGAAATGAACTTCATAGCATGGCCTCTTAACTTCTTGTGAGTGATCATGAGTGACTACAGCTGGTGACTTCTCTGAGGCCATTTAAATAGGGCTCATTGGATACAAACGCCCGCAAACGCAACAATGGGAAAGTCAAAGGAGCTCAGTACGGATCTGAAAAAGTGAATCATTGACTTGAACAAGTCAGGAAAGTCACTTGGAGCCATTTCAAAGCAGCTGCAGGTCCCAAGAGCAACAGTGCAATTGTTTGTGAGTATAAAATGCATGGCACTGTTTTGTCACTGCCACGATCAGGAAGTAAATGCAAGCTATCACCTGCTGCTGAGAGAAAATTGGTCAGGAGGGTGAAGAGTCAACCGGGAACCACCAAAAAGCAGATCTGCAATCAGCAATATGTTTGGAGGAGAAAAGGCGACACCATGCCTCCCGTCAAGCACGGTGGTGGTAATATTATGCTGTGGGGCTGTTTTGCTGCCAATGGAACTGGTGTTTTACATAAAGTAAATGGGATAATGAAGAAGGAGGATTACTTTCAAATTCTTCAAGATAACCTAAAATCATCAGCCCAAAGGTTGGGTCTTGGGTACAGTTGGGTGTTCCAACAGGACAGTGACCCCAGACACACATCAAAAGTGGTAATGGAATGGCTAAATCAGGCTAGAATTCAGCTTCTAGAATGGCCTTCCCAAAGTCCTGACTTAAACCCCATTGAGAACATGTTGACAATGCTGAAGAAACAAGTCCATGTCAGAAAGCCAACAAATTTAACTGAACTGCACCAATTCTGTGAAGAGGAGTGGTCAAAGATTCAACCAGAAGCTTGCCAGAAGCTTGTGGATGGCTACCAAAAGCGCCTATTTGAAGTGAAAATAGCCAAGGGACATGTAACCAAATATTAGCATTGTTGTATGTATATTTTTGACCCAGCAGATTTGGTCACATTTTCAGTTGACCCATAATAAAATCATAAAAGAACCAAACTTCATGAATGTTTTTGTGACAAAGAAGTATCTGTTCCAATCACTCTATCAGAGAAAAATCAGAGTTGTAGAAATAACTGGAAACTCAAGAGAGCCATGACATTATGTTCTTCACAAGTGTATGTGAACGATGCAATACAAGAATTTGTTTACATTCAACAAAACCATATTACTTTTGTATATTCTTTAGTATATATAATAAACCCACTGACAGTAAATCCTCCGATAGACCCAATAAACTCATTTTGTTTCCTTACCGCAGTCCAGGAGCCGTATCTCCACTGAGACAGCAGCTGAGCGGAGTTATCAGGACGAGCTGTGCTTTGTACCGGAGAAGCCCAGGGACATGCCGGCATCTCGCAGTCCTACAAAAAAAAACACACAAATACAGCAAAATGAGGAATTATTGTGAGGCACCAATTATTACAATGACGCGACAGGAGTAAATATGCACATTTGAGAGACTCCTTTGGATACAAATATACAGGTTGAGCTGTAAAAACATACTTTAAAATGTTTAGTCCCATTTAGCAAAGCAGACGTGGCCTATATAATGTCTGTCAATACTGTGGTGACCTCAGTTCCAGCAGTTGAAACAGGTCACATGTCTGGAGCCTGAAAGGTCATCAGTTCAACACTCCATCATTTTTCCATCAGTGCTTAAGAGTCCTTATGTAACACACTTAAACCTCTCAGGTAAAGTGTGCTGCAGCCTTATGATCTGTGTCAAAGTTAAGCAGAAAAAAACAGGTCATAACTTCGTTTTCGTTTGTAAAGGTCAAACAGTTAAAATAAGTCTTAATTGCTTGGACAACACTGATATATCTGGGGTGTCCTTTTGCAGTACTGTTCTGTTCGTGGAATCACTCATAAAACTACAGATTGTAACTAATAAAAATAACTTCTTGCCATATTTGCTCAAACTGTCAAAACTCCTGTCAGTACTACACGAGACAGATAATTTGTGAAAATAGTCAAACCAAAACCAAATACTGCCCACAGACTGCAGCAAACTTTCTCCTTTTACAGCTAAACAATACACTAAAATATGATACATTATACATTTTAGATGACAAACAGGCATTATGTTATGTTATGTAAGCAGAATACTGAATCAGATTTGCCATCGCTGCCTAGTTTGACAGTTTGGTCACAGTTCATGAACTCTGCATGCAGTGATTGACATTGATATTTTCACAGATTATCTTTATCGTGCACTATTGTCAGGATATTATGACAGTATCTCCCTGAAAGCTACCTACAGTGAACTTAATGTCTTCATTGTACCCTGACCTTAGATGATGCATATGACATCTGCTTTCAATCCTGTGTGCAGCATTTCATTCTGCTGGTGTTGTATTTGTTTACCCCGAGAGGAAATCACAGAGTCTGTGACAAATAAGGGTGAAACCTAAATGTTTGGAGTTTGGATAGTGCATGAGCAGCTTTGAACAGTTTTTTTACCTGACTGTCTCTAGGCCTTGCTGCAGCATTGCACTCTCTGTCGTCTACCGTGTCACCGTAGTCCCCAGACACACACCTCACAGCTCTCATCTGGTAGCCATGGCCACAGGTCACTGCACACTGAAAGACAAAATCACACACATCCACACACACACACACATGTAAACACAAGACGAAAAGGAGCCCACTCAACCACAACTATCTAAAACTCTATCTAAGTATCAAGTCAAGGTTGATATGTTAGAGGGGGCCTCATTCAAAATTCAGCTCAGCAGAGCCTGGGTAAGACTCTGACATGCATAAACACACACAGAGTCATGCACTCACATACACACCCACAGTCTTAACATGACCCTTTAACCAATTCTTAAGTCGCATAAGAGTTGATCTGACCACATCCAGGTACAACACGAGAGCAGAGGAAGTGCCACAGGATAAGTTTATTTGAGCAGCAAATTATAATTACACAGGCATTAACAAGCCGATATATATTCCAGCTCTGTAAATACCACTATCTGACTTTATACAAACACACGTGTGTGTGTGTGTGTGTGTGTGTGTGTAGTTTAAATGTATATACTAGACAATGAATGGCCATTCATACAGAACATGTTTCATTCAATTTGTGCTTCACCCTTACAAGGCTGAATCAATACAGAAACAGTTGGAAAGTCAGAAAATTTGATGCGTAGGAAGGTGTGTGTGTGTGTGTGTGTGTGTGTGTGTGTGTGCGCGCACACGTGTGTGTGTGTGTGTGTGTGTGTGTGTATGCCTGCACTGTGGGTCAGGTTTAGTCTGACAGGATATGAGGGCAAAGTGAAAGCACCATGGAGGAAATGGCATCTGGAATCAGAGCATACTCCTCCGTAACTTGCCAGTATATCATGTTACACATACACACACACACACACACACACACACACACACACTAAGAGCTATTGAAATATACACTGTCACTGCTACACACCACATTCTGTCTCTGTGACACACACATAGAGTAACAGATACACGCCTAGACAGCGAGCCACACATGAAACCCATTTCCTCAGTCAAACACTGCTTCGAGTCACCTCACCCTGATGTGTCTCTGTTTCATCTGTGTGTGTTTGCAGGACTCACCGCTCCCCAGACGCCAACCTGCCAGGATGCACACTCAGGCAGCTCGCAGTTCCCCACAGCAGGAGGCTTGTTGGATGGGTCGCAGAAGTGCTCGCTCATCTTTTCCTCCACGGCTCCCATGGTGCAATACACTTGTCTGTGTCTCATCCCCTTCCCACAAGTCACCAGGCACTGGGTTGGCAAGATGGGTATGGATTGACAGCGGAAAAGACAGAGGAAAAGTAATTAACCTGAGTACATTGTATAACAGTATAAAATATTAAACAATACAGCCCCATTTTTTATCAACAAGACAGCAGAATGTCTGTGTAAGTTCTCAATCATCCAGGTCGAGGTAAATCAAAAAGAGCAAAAAGGAGTCAGTTGAACTTGCTTGAGGTTTGTTGAAGACGTTTCACCTCCATCCAAGAGGCTTCTTCAGTTCTGACTGACTGGTGGAGAGTACAGATACTTATGCTCCTGTTGGAGCAGAAAACAAATAAATGGCCCAAACCACCAAGACAAGAGGTCTAGTTATGTAAGGTGAATGGTTACTGAGGTTTCTGGAGATGGATGTCAATACTGAGTTGTAAATGTTTGATAGGTTACGTCATAGTCCTCCACCTCTGTTCAGAGATGGTTTCTCCAGTTTGACAAAA
Source organism: Synanceia verrucosa (assembly GCA_029721515.1). Lineage (NCBI taxonomy): Eukaryota > Metazoa > Chordata > Actinopteri > Perciformes > Synanceiidae > Synanceia > Synanceia verrucosa. The sequence continues at coordinate 15,825,712 of CM056556.1, forward strand.
ATGGCTTCTTTCACTCCTTTCTCAAACCATCTGTCTTCCCTGGCTAAAACCTGGACATTACTGTCCTCAAAGGAGTGGCCTGTGTATTTCAAGTGAAGTACATGAATGGTAATGACTCCCAATGAAACCCACTGTCTTGATGCTTTGGGTCGTTCGTTCGTTTTTTGCTCCAGTCAGTTAGAACTGAAGGAGCTACTTGGATGATGAGGGATGAAAAGTCTCAAGAAAGTTCAATTGTCTCTTTTTTCCTCTTTTTAAGATACAAGAAATACCAGCACAATTTAAACTACAGCCCTGTACCACTCTGGTTTGTACTGCATGTGTGTGTGAGAGGGTCCCACCTCACTCCACTCGCTAACTGTCCACTTTGGACATGGCTGGTCGCTGCATGCTTCAGTGACCACCCTTGGGTATTCGTTGCACTCCCTGTCCACCAGCCTTCGACCCAGGTTGTTCATACAGTAAGACTCTCTGCTTCGACTCCCGCGTCCACATGTCTTTGAGCACTGTGTACAAGAATTCATTAAACACACTCAGCCCACTTCATCCATGTTGCACTTTCTCTAATAATGGAATGATTATGATAATGAAATAAAAGCAACGTTCTTCAGAAAAATCTCAGATTTGTTTCAGTCATGATGTATTCAAGTTACAACATACATCATATATGCATTAAAACAAAATAAAAACACCTATTATAGAGTATACCCATTATTAGACATCAGTCTGTTCGGCTAGCTTATGTGACTCAGTTATTCCACTGACTGTACCTGTGACCAGGCACTGTACTGCCAGCTCTTAAGCAGACAGTCCCCATGGCAGGGCTCTCTGGTCTGAGGCTTGGGGGTGTCTCCACAGATACTGGCCTCCATCCTCTCACTCTGTCTCTTCATCAGTCTGTACTTCATACACTGAACATCCAGGCTGCGGTAGCCTGGGCCACATTTAGCAGAACATTCACTCTTTCCAGCGACATGCCATCTGTGTGAGAGGAAGTGCAGAAAAAAAAGTTCAGCTGCATGTCCTCTGGAGAAATTTGCTTTGTGTGTGTTTGTGTATTTGTGCACTTTTGTGCAATACACACCTGACTTCACAGTCGGTATTGCAGGGCTCAGGAATAGAAACAGGACGAGGTAAATGTTCACAGCGTTGATCCGATACCTCAAGGTGATCACTCTTACGTACACATACCGCCTTTCGCCTTCGTTCACCTGCACATACCCGTGAGCACACATGTGGGGAAAGCAGGGTTCAAATCAGATAACATCTGGCAGACAGTTTGCTGCCAAAATATCACATTTCTTCACCTTTAACAAGTCTGACCAGCTTTCTGACATCCAGTCCTTCATCATACAGCCTTAGGGGTCCATGTCAGTCTTAGACCCCACAAATACATGTCTTTACTGCATCTCACTGTGCCCTCTGACCCACTGGGAGCCTGACTAGTTTGCTTCTAAAAGGCAAATTTGAAGGGCTTAGTCGGTTTAAAAGCAGGCGAAGGGGAAGGTGTTGGGTGATGGGTCACACTGGGGTTGCCAGGAGGGAGATTTATGGAAGGAAGAGATGAGTGGGTATGTTTTTAAATCCAGAAGTGAGTGTAAGCGATGCAAGGGAAATCCTAATCCTAATGTGCCCTGACACTTCAATCCTTGTCCATGTAACAAGAGCTGCAGGAGACATCATGTTTCACATAAACTTCCCACTTGTTACAGATATTTGGTGGTTTATATCAAGAGTAGCTATGAAAATTCCTGTTAAAAGACCACTTTTTAGGCTCTAATGGGCCTAAAGATTCATAAAATCTGCACGAATGCTCCCACAGAATTTATGCAACTGCAACGCTTTATCATATGCCAAACAGAAATGATCACACTTTACATGTGTGAAGATTCGGAAGCCAAGCTGAGGTCTTACCCTGACAGATGCGAGTGCATTCAAGCCAAGAGCCAGAGGAGTCCCACACAAACTGCTCCCTGTGTTCCTCGATGGGTATGTTGAAGGAGTAACGGACGTCTGGGTTGTAGAGATTTCCTACACACAAGACCTGTGGAAAAATGATGGGAATGACAGTGTGTTTTGGGTTTTGTCTAAACCCACACCCTTTTAGACTGAGATCTAGTTCAGTATGTCGATAATTGAGAAAATCAAAATTAAAAGGGAGAGATGTAGAGATCAATAGGAAAAGAAAATACTGTGTCATTAAATTAGGAGTTTTACTAAAAGCACAATAATTAAAAGCAAAAAGTGGAAATTCTCCTCCTCACACCTGCAGAATGAGCTCCTCCTCTATACGGTCGGTGCAGTTGATACGCTCCACTTTTGTGTCCGAGCCGCTGTAGTCAATGATGGTTCCCTTGAAGGTGATTTCCCTTTTAAACATGGCCACCACAAAGTTCCCATTCAGGAGGGAGTTGGAGTGGCTGTCAGATAATGCTGGAATAAGAAACAGACATAAACACAGAATTTCAAATGTGAAAGTATTTAGCGAAAGGGAAGGAATGTTTCCTAAAATGAGTTTGACTCTTGCAGAATTGATGTTTGGAGAATGTTTCTGAGATGTGGTATTTATTATTTCAGGATACATGTTAAGTTAACAGTCTTTGAGTTGCCAGCCTATTGTTCTGCAAAACCATTGTTACAGGGGAGGTATGTTGAAACACGGTTGGCACTAAATTACAGTTATTTGGCATCAGACTGCATGACTTTTCTTAATGACTGACATTGCAATGCAAACAAAGGATCTCCACTGACTGCAAATACAAACAAGTACATAAACATACACACAAAGAAAACACATGGGAAAACATGGAAAAAGACTCACACTTGGCAAAGTGAGCACCGACTGAAATCTCCCTGCCTATGGTTCCAAGAAACATGCAGTTAATCACGATCCAAGAGTGCATGTCGAAACAATGCATGTGATTAAGTTTCTGTACGCAAATTTGTTTACATTTAAGTCTACACATTGTTGATTGTGAGCTATTTATCTTTTGTCCAAAGACAACAATAGGGTCTGTGAGGTTTCACAATGATCTACAGACTCTGGATGACATTGATGTTTTGCAGAAATGGAAAAAACAATGCCTTATGAAATGTGCAGATGCACAACCACTTGAAGCTACTACAATAGACTTTAATCTTCGGTTGATTTTAGTGGCCCCTGTGGAGAAAAGCGGTAGTGTTTCTGAGCACTGGAGTCCCTTAACTCTTTGAGTGCCATCGATGGCTTTTGACGCCATTCAAAATCAGATGCTTGAGTGCCATTGACGTAATAAGCAGTCAAAGTGGATTTTCGGCAGCGGGTCGCCCTGTGAGTTATTTTGGGGCTTCTGAGATTTGTAGACGGGACATAAAGAGACAGTATACGCCACACAGATCAAAGCAGGAGGTGGAGACAATCGCGATTAGAGAGCAAAACAAACAGAATCTGGACAAAAAGTAATGATTTTGGTGAAACTAGCCTCTAATCTCCTCCAGATAAAACAAGAATGGAACAAGGTAAAAACAAAAGTTATTTTCATGATGAAATAGCAAGTCTCTTCTTTCATTTGAGCTACTCTGTGTTTTCAGAGACATGGTACAAAATATTCTGGCACAAGGCACTTTCAGTTTTATAAAATGGCTGGTACTCAAAGAGTTAAGAAAACCTCTCATTTTAAAGCTATAGTCTGTCACGTTAAAGAGCTAGCCAGAGAGCTAGCAAAATTTGACTTGTTTCTTGTTTGGTGTGCGCAAGACAGAAATATGGCCGTGTACACGATGAAGCAGATGTGGCGCCTTTTTGTGCCGCACCTGATGGGCTTCCATGTCATTTTGATGTCACGATTGTGTGCGTGCTAGGAGACACGGCGAGTATACAGCCGGCTTTCAGCTGTGCAATATGATCAAAATGTCATATCCTATAACCTCTTCAACACAAGCCGCACCTATGACCGGCTTATATCCACAGAGAAGCTAACATTAGCATCGGGCTAATACGTGCTACAAAAGTGGCTAAGTTAGCAAACATTACACATTTCATGAAAATAATAACTCCTCACGAAGCTAAACAAATAATTACCTGTCCAACAGAAAGAAAGTAATTTCTGCATCACTTTTCAGTCCTTTCAGATGTCTCAGTGTCTCCTCTGATGTTCACTCTGCTTTGTCCTCTAGCTTGCTCCAGAGTTTTGTCGCAGTCTTTTCTGCCTCCCTCTTTCTTCTCTTTGCCTGTTTAGCAGGGTGAGCCGTCAGAAGTAACGCTGGAAGTGGTATTTATGGCTGCATTTTTGCTGCCATTGTTCCCTACAGAACATATTTTCCTGGTAACTCTGTATTTCTGCAGAGGAGTGTTTTTCTGTTCTCAGAGTGGAAGGCCCATTTCACCCAGTATAACAACAAGTGTTTCTGAACAGAATGACAGACTGTAGCTTTAATGCAGCATGGTCTGAGTATCTGTCCCACAAAGTCCTTGTTCTTGTTCTCCTGAGCCTCCCTTCCCTCCAGCAGGCCCAGCAAAACAGCCCGATGCCGGCATTCACAATAACTACATAGAAATTGCCATTCCTCTCGCTGATGGTGTCATTTGCTTATGTAGGTCACATTGAGGCAAAAGCATTAAACTGGAAACATTTCAAAACCAGTAAAAAGTTCCTTGAAGTAACTTTAATAAGCCTTGACTTCAACGGCACAATCCAGTTTTTTTGTGTGTGATTCTCCTTCTGTCTACATACTGTACCATTGACAGGGCGTTGCACATAACAGCCAGATTTAATACAGTCCCCACTTGCTCAATGTGTGGTTGTGGCACACAGCAACAGCAGGAGTCAAGATTTTCACAGCAGCATGCTAGTGAGACCCTGCCAGATGTGTTTTCAGACAATTTGACTTAAAACATCTTGAACCTGACTTGAACCATCTAAAAATGGGCGTCTGCCCTTACAACACAGGCAAAACTCCTAGTCTCTCTCTCATATGTTAGTACACCTAACACAGATACACACACTCTAAGCCCGGTGGGTCCCTCTAACCCGAGACCCCTATATCCACTTTCATACGGCCTGGGCTCCACATGCCTCTAATTAGCACCTATTGCTGCCTCATTTATCTTTCTCAGGGGCTGACACTCCATTTGCTTTCCCAACCAACCCTCTTTGCCAACGCCCCTCCACATTTCCTCCACATACACTCAGTACAAATGACAGTTTCCTTTCATTTATGAAAACAGTTTGACAACAGTTTGGCCCTTACCCTCCTTCACTAAAAGCCTGCCTCTACAGCTCTGGGTCACCAAGTCTGGGTGGTTTATGGTCATGTTAGGGGATAATGGCATTGACCTGTGAGAGGAGAACTGAAGGGATGTAACGTATAAATCTTGTTAAATTGGACTGCTTCCATTTGTGATTCTCCTAGGAAAACCTGCAATATGATACAGTGTTGTTTTAAACCACACACAGCACAGCACACTCACCGAGGTAGTTGTCGTCTTCTGGCTTTCCAGAGTAGCTGACTTGTTTGATATCAATGTTGGTGGCTCCAGCTGGGATGCGCACCACTGTGTTGTAACCTGAAGGAGAAGAAAAGATAGAGAGGCAGACAGGAAGAGCAAGAGAGAGAGAGACACTGAAAGTTACACATTTTTTCACAAAGTCTCAGATGGAACAAAGTAACAAAAATAACAGCAGTGAGTGGTCCCACCTTGATTTTCATAATGGCTTCACTATGTTACACCAAATCCCAGTCAGGGAAGTCCAGTTCCAACCACTGGGGATTTGAATGTCACACTTGGAAAAATACAAAAAGGGGCTAGTCCTCTCAAATAACCTGCAGGATGCCTTGTTTTAGTCTCAGAGGCCCGACCGTGAAATGATATGTAATTATTCCCTGGACCTACCTTTGGCCTGTAATTACTACACCGGGCCTGTTGTTCAATGATAAACTAACATACAAAAAGTGAGCATGAGGGAGAGAGAGCATGTGAAAGCCAAGACGCAACAACAAAAATGCGAGGATGGAGACTGCAGAAGGGACACCCTATGAAATAAGTGAAATATAAAGAAAATGGCACCAATCAGAAGAGGAGTGCTGGGTATGAAAGCTAAATACTTGTTTGGTAATGACTGAAATGTATTGAAAACTACTGGCTGCTCAATTAAATCTGTGCTATTCTTCACCTATTCTTTAAACATCCAACTTTTCATTTAAATCTTAAATAAAAATTACAGGAGAGAAAGTTTCACTCAAGATAAGCAGCTATGTGGCTATACGGCTTTGTACTTCTGGTCACTTGGTAAGTCCAGTAAAATCCATTATTATGGTTGGAGATTATACCTGTAAATAGAGAGTATTTACTTAGTTCAGCTTAAACTGAATGGCATGAGAAGAAAGGTGTGTGCTGGTGTGGTTAGCATGACACCTTGAGCCACTCGGGGGCAGCACTTGGTTTACATATGTTTCTCTCATCAGCCCTGTACTGTAGATCTTTTAACATGCATGCACACACACACTGCAACATCACAAACCATGTCAATCATGACTGAAAAAAATTTCCATTTGAGGCCACACCGTACAGGAAGCTACTGCTACAACTGCTATACTCCTTCCCAATAAATCTTCCCAACCACAACACAAAAACCTTTCTGAAGTATGAACTTTAGAAACCGCCAACACGGCCCCCCTTCCAAGGAAACAAGCTATCCACAACCCATCAGATGCCTGCTAGATCCCCCAGCTTAGCAACTGACCACACACACAATCCTCCGCCACCACAGTGACCCAGGGATGAACAGTAACCACACTACCCTAGGGGAAAGAAACACAACCATGCTGCACTGAGGGAACGTGAGGTTTACCTCAAACATGCTTCCATCTGCCAATAGCAAGAAAGAAGATGATGTATTAATAGCCTGCAGAGGAAAATTAGAAGGCACTGCAAGCTCACCCTGTTGCAAGATGTCAGATGATACTGACAGAGTTGATGGCAAACATCTGCTTGTTTTGTTCGACATTTAACCTCCAAGATGTCCATGTCATGCTCTCACGGCTTTTGCATCAAGGGACGAAACCAGAAAATATAGAAAATGTAGTTCTGTAAATCTCAGACACATCTTTATTTTGCTGTCTTATCTTACTTGAAACTTGACTGTCAAGAGAAATGGAAAGACAAGTAGCAAAATGTGTTATAATACTTAAAAGGTTTGAAAAAAAAATACTAGATGAACTAGAAAAGCACTCAGAGTGCTCAGACCTCCGCAAAAGCGGCGGCGGCGGCGGCTACTTTTTATTTAAAGTTACCCCTGCTGCCAAGGAGGTTATGTTTTCATTGGGGCTTGTTTGTTTGTTGGTTTGCAAAGTAACTCAGAAACTTATGGTTGGTTTTTGACGAAATTTTCAGAATTTGGTGGTGCCATTAAATCGGATCCGATCACCACCAAAAATGAATCAGTTTTAAGTTAAGCCACTTCTGACCAACCCTGAAAATTTCATCAAAATCCGTCCACAACTTTTTGAGTTATTTTGTAAACCAACAAATAAACAAACCCCAGTGAAAACATAACCTCCTTGGCGGAGGTAAATAATGTAAATATAAGGCATATGCATTGAGAGGTACTACAAGGAATATTCATTTTGTATTGATTTTGTCGGTCCCTGTAGAAAAAAAGCAGTAGTGTTTCCGAGCACTAGAATCCTGAAGCTGAAGATTCTGGTGAACCTGCACGACCTCTTTAGATTTTCCTCAAGGAAAATGTTAAAGTGCCATTTGTGTCACTTCAATGGTCAACACTCTTGGACTTTCCCCAAATGACAAAAAGATGTTGCTCTGGTTTTACCTGCAAATTCAGTGTGTCTAGTCTGGTGAAGCAGGGAAAGAAAGAACAAGACAAACGAAAGTAAAGGAAAGAAACGAAGAATCAAACAACAAACAAAAGGGTGAAAAGACAGAAAGACAGGCCTAGACCCACGAGCAGAGGGATATCCTGCCTGGGCTGCACTCCCACTTGTGTTCTCTTTCTTAAGGTCAAGCCAAATTTCCAGAGCTGAGCTCAGTGCCTGTTTCAGTTCAATCCTCAAACCCTGTACCCTCAACAGCCAACAGAGTGCAGAAAGAAAGCAGATGGATAAAGACGCTAAAGCTCAGCGCCAAACTAACGCGGGGTAAACATGGCGGAGGACACACCCAGGGCTTTTATGCAAATGTTTCTGCTGTTTTGCTGCCCAGACCTAAAAAGGATTGGATGCAATCAGCAGTTGGCCCACACTGAAGCAAGACACTTCAAAGGGGTGATGTGAGATTTGTGTTTTCAATCCAAGACCCAACAGAGTGAGAACGCTGTGTGAATCAGTTTTGGAGAAGATTGGCACTCTGCATTTTTCCAAATTCATCCAAAGCACGTATTGTGTCTGAAAATCAAGATTAATATGTTTAAACATAAGCAGAAATGACATCAGCACCTGATACGCACATACACTATGACAGCTTTGACGCCACATGGAGCTGAAGTGTCTCTCAGCTCTTCTATGTTTACCACACATCAGATATATCATAGTTCCTCTGCAGAACCTGCTGACATACAGCATGTTTAATGGCAACACCTTTTTTTGGCAGCTATTAGTGTACTGTACACGTAATGTGAGCGGCACGACTCACCATACTGAGCATCGTTGAAGGTCCCTGCCAGGGTTTTACACGACGAGTTGTCGCCGCCACACACTCCGCACTTGTCATTCCTGGCCTTCGAGTTAAGAACGTGGTCGCAGCCTGCTTGCTGGAGAGGAACAGATGAAGATCATTCATGATTTAGAGTATGATATAATATACTGTATTAGTGCTTCACCTGGACATAAACTAGATGTGTCTGTTTCTGATTGTGACCTACCTAAAAAACCAAAGCTTCACCCTTACCATTAATTATAAAACATGAATCATGTAGACATATGAATAGACTGGCTTAAATTTGTTTTTCTGCAACAACAGGATACTGTGGCATGACAATAAGACGTTGATACTGCAGCTTGTCTGTGTGTACATGTGCTGGTGAGTGCATACATGAGTCCATTATACCCTGCAGAGGCCTTGAACACAGATGTCGTAAGTATCTGGACCACATGGCGTTCCATCGATGACGCGGTCCTTCAATTGATAGTACACTGTAGTCCCAGCGACCCGGCAGAAGAGCTTACAGCGATCCTTCATTAGAACTGCATAGAGAAAGAAAACAAACTATGGTTAAAAAAAGAATGTTTGGCGATAACTAATGAGATTAATAAAATAAAAATCCTGAATAATAACAGGATGAAAAGTCTTGAGATGACTTGCACATGTGGCTGAAATGATGATTTTGTACCTATTTATATTTTTTGTTAGAATTTCCAAATTCGTATCCGTTGTTTGGAAAAATCCGTTTGTATCTGACAGCAAACTGGCTCTGGGACTTGGCCTGTTTGCTTGCATAGCATCAATTAAACGAATGAATCACTTGCAGTAATTTAGATGTGGTGGTCTTTGCCAGATGCTAATCTCACATTGCCGGGCAGGCCATCTCGAGAATGAATAAAACAGGGCTGCATTAGGGAAAGCAGCCAGGAGTTGCATATGGAGAGGATGTGTGTTTGATCTTTCTGTTAATTAGTGTCAACTAAACGTTTAGCCCGCTCTTATCATGGGTATGCAAAGTATCACAAACGTCTCCACACACGATATGGCGAGCATCACGAGTATTTTAGCTAAATGCACCAAGCATACTACCTCACTGGTTTTCAACTACATTATATACTGTAGTTGGATGTAAACAGCATCCATCCTTGATGTCACAGCTCAAGTCACCACAAGACATTCAAATTACATGCTTTACACTGGCATACTCACTGCCACTGTACTTGGGGACCCAACGGACGGTGGGAGGTAGGCCGTTGATGTTGAAGTGCTTGCCGTCAAACTGGGAGCACTGCTCTTCACGGAAGTCTTTCCGTCCTCGCGGACATGGCTCAGTGTTACAAGAGCGGAACTTCATCCTGCGACCCACACAGAACCTCCCGCCGTTTCTGGGCCTGGGGTTAGATGAGGCGAATCACATTTAATTTCAAGTTGAACCATCGTATATGTTCTTGTTTGACTGATGCTTTATGACTTCAAACCCACACTGTTTACATTTAGGTTCACATTAAGGAAACAGGAAACAAGCTTTCTTTGTGAAAATCACTAACTGAAGCTGACATGCAGGTTTGTTACACACTTCAGCTTGTTTACAACTCTAACTCAGCCATGACGGACACTTTAACTGCTTCTCTTACTGGTCCTTACACATATTTACAGCCTGAAATGACTTTGATTGTCTCAGATTTGTTTCTTACTCAGGCTTGTTGCAGTCTCTGGCGGTGCTCCGTGTTCCTCCACCACAGGACCTGGAGCAAACACTGTAGGGCCCCCAGGGACCCCATTCCCCATGAACAGGCTGCAGATCCAACTCCTTGTTTACACACATGCCGTGTCTGCAATACTGCATGTGAATAGACAAAATAACAACAAAAATCATGACTGTAACACCTACAAACCTGGAGACAGACACAGACGGCAGAATTAGTGGAGGCACAGCTAGGAGTGGTGTTCTTCTTTGCCTTCTTAATCCTCTGTTTAGATCTCAAGTTATATTTAAAAAGAAATCCTAATTCAGCTATTGTTTACCCTCGGGGAAGTCTTCCAACTCATCCAGCTGTCCAAAGAGAAATGGGAGAGGGAAGGAGTGGCATGCATACAGACAAAAATAGAGATAGTGGAAGACAGGAAGTGTCAGTGTGAGAAACCAGAAACTGACATGTAGCCTACAGTGAGTGTGTGGCACAATACTTCCTTTATGTCAACCAAATCGATCATTTATTTGGGGGTGTTCTGTCTGAGGGGAGCAACGTCAACAGTTTGGTTCCTGCTCTGATCACATCACGTGTCTCTATATCTTCAGGTGACATTTCTCATCATATTTGCATGAAGTCATGCTGTTTTCCACATGGGCTCAAGGACATATAGACCTGAAGTAAGTCATTGATAGAAATTATCTTGGACATTCAAAAAAAAACTGAATTGAGAAACACATAAAATTTTTTGAAATAGACTTTTTTTTCCAAATCATCCTTGGCTTGGGTTGTAAACAAAATTACACAAGAAAAGCACTCAGAGAGCACAGACCATGACAGCGACTCTTTTTAATTAAAGTTATCCCTGCCGCCAAGAAGGTTATGTCTTCACCGGGGCTTGTTTGTTTGTTTGTTGGTTTGCAAAGTAACACTGAGTTATAACAAAAAGCTATGGACGGTTTTTGACGAAATTTTCAGGATTGGCCAGAAATGGCCTAACTTAAAACCAATTCATTTTTGGTGGTGCCATTGAATCGGATCCGATCGCCACCAAAAATTAATCAATTTTAAGTTAGGCCACTTCTGACCAACCTTGAAAACTTCATCAAAATCTGCCCACAACTTTTTGAGTTATTTCCAGCAAATAAACAAACCCCGGTGAAAACATAACCTCCTTGGTGGAGGTAATGATGTCTTTCATACAGCAGATCCACTTCAGCGTAGAAAATGAGGCGCCTGGTATAAAATAGTGTGTAGCCACTAACCAACCTTTGCCAAGAAGTGCTAACACAGCTTTCATAAGCAAATCACAGCAGGTCCAGTTCCCTTTGTGTGTAACCAAATCTCCTTCTCAGTGACTAAGATATCGAAGGGTCTTGTTCACTGAAAGAATGCAGGACAAGACGCCGTCTGTCTGCGTACGTAGCCCGCCGTCCGGGCACACAGGCACGGGGAGCAGAGGCACCGTGATAAGGAAACTCTAGAGTTGTGATAACAAGATGAGCAAAGTTCATTACTGGCTTGATATCAGGGACCCCAGTCTGCTGTTCAGCTGTCTGTATTCTCAGATACACAGCTTTAAAGCAAAACCTGGATATGATGCTCTTTTGGATACCTCATTTTCATAGTTTTCTTATTGAGTTTGGTTTTTGAGGTTGATGCAAAAATTTATACTCCCATTGCCCGCTTTCTCCAGATGAGAAATGTATAATACCATCATTTCAACTGGCCACATGCCCATTTCACTGTAAGACATTCAATCCCCCAGATAAAAAAAAATGCCTGAGAACAGAACCGTGTGAGATCTGCTTCAGTGATTTTTTATAATTACACTCAGAAACTAGGGAGGATATCAATCATATTCAACCCCTGGACAATGGCTAATCTGACCAGTTTTTGCTTTAATGTAAATTTCACAACCTGCACCTGAACACCTGCAGAAGTGCAAAGTCATGCACATAAACACATGTAAACATACAGAGAATTTGGCACTGCTGCTTCCGCTATCCTGGCCTAGTTTGCTTGTGTGCTTGACACACTTTCGGGTCTAATGATGGAGTGTTAAGTCTGTGGACAATGACAGACAGGTGTTAACAGCTGCAGGGTATGCAGACTTAACAAGACAGAAACATTTCCATAATGCAAACCTGGTTTGAGTTTCTTCTTCCCTGGCTCCACTGCAAATGCAAACTGATAACTTTGTTGGAGCACAAACAATGGATTTAGAGAACAATTCACATAAAAGTCACTGAACAGAATGTGATAAAACATGGAAATGGCTTCCACACCATGAAGGCAAACAGGTGTTGGTTGAGCAACCTCGTGGAATTGCCAAAGAACACACATTTCAATATTTTTGTAAGAGTTTTCATTTGACACAACAAAGAGTCTTCCTCCCATTTTATCTCTCACATCCACTTCCCCCACCTCAGTTTAGGGACCTGGGCATCCCTTATATACCTCCTCTCCACAGCCACCCATCCCCCTTATCCTCTTATGGGAAAACTGCTTGTGCCGCACAGGGACCACCACAGTGCAACCAGGCTGCAGAACCCGAGGAACTGTCAAACACAAGGAGGACTGTCTGTCAGAGAGGACCAAAGCCTGTGTAAGCCTCTGAGGCATTCCACTCCCCCCACTGGCACCCTGTGTTTACAACCGTTTTGTTTGGCTTGAAAAGGTGATGTGGGTGAAAAGAAGAAAGAAAGAAGGAAAGGGAGGAGTGGAAGGAAAAAAAAAAACATCTGTGTGAGATGATGTATGTGTGTGTGTGTGTGTGTGGGCGTGTGTGAGCATGCACGTGACTGTGTGTGTGCGTTAAGTGTGAGAGTGATTGCTCAGAGTCTGGAGGCATCTGGGGGCCACGCTCAATTCCAATTAGCCTCTCTTTCCCAAGTGCACAAACACACCCTTGGAAAACGCTGAGGTGAAAGGCAAAGCTCAAACAGGACACCGGCAGACCCTCTCCAGGAAAGCATGTCAAAATTTGCCCTCAATTGGGAATGCAGTGAGACATTTGAAGGTCTTATGAGAGAAACCTGTCCAGCTGTGACCAGCACGTGTTTCAAATTAGGAATTTCACAAAGACACACGCTGACTCACCAATTCAAGTATGTCATAGATGTAACGTATCACATGCATCGCACATACTGTACAGAGATACACGTACAGTACAATGAAAACATGGAAACACACCATACCTTTGCCACTTTGCTCTCAAATAACAAAGTTTAGCCAACTCAGCCATACAGCCCCAGCCACCAGCATGCTAACCCCAACAATAGGGGAATACAGTAGTATCTCAGGAGAGCAGCATCTGCTCTGAGCTTGTCAGCTGGCTGGTTTGGAAGTTAGTGCCCTGTAATTGCCAGGAAGCTTGCAGAGAGCACCTCATTTCTAACCCAAGCCATACATCACTGCAGGAATGAGAAGGCAGAAGACCGATTTAAACAGCCCTCCGCTCTTTCATTTTAACGCAGCCATTTCCAAAAGGCTTCACCTTTCATGTTGCGGTGTCTTTCTCATGGCTCTGGGTTCGGAGTTCACTTTGGCCTTTTGGGGAGGTCGTGTCTTTGTCTTTATGATGAGTCCTCTCCACAATGTACAGACTATGATCCGAAAATAACTGACACATCTGGAGTCACCAAGCGATAAAGAGCCATGAAGCTATATTGTACACAGTAGTCAGGGAGCTCTGTCTGGGCGGGTACAGGACTGCAAATAAGTCAAATGACAGCTGTTATTATAAACCAGATCATTTTTTTCACTCAAGCCATGCATATTTTCCCTGTTAGTTCCATATTTCCTTTTTCCTTTGTGTTGAAAGGGTGTGAAGACATGACAGAGAGAGATGACAAGAGGGAGGGGAAGGTGAGCAAGAGACAACATGATGCAACCGTGACCCCAACCAACCTCGCTTCTCTCTGTACTTTGTTTCCTATCCTTTTTTTCCACCATCCCTCCCCCAGGTCTTTCCAAGAAGTGTGAGGGTTGTCATTAGAGTGAACAATCAGCTGTTCCATTCACATGCACAGAGACACTTTTACTGTGTTTCTCACTTATATCATATCGTCATACCTCTTGTAAATCTTGTAAACTTTGCCGTAATCAATAGTTTCTTCACTAAAAATAGACAAATTAATTATTTCTAATGTGAGACATGTCCTTTATAAGGATAAAACCATGGGGAACTACATTTTAAGTGGTACTTCAAAACACTGTTAAAAACCCATCCATTCAGTCCCAGCTAGATGAGTAACCTTGTTTTTTATCCTTTATATTTTATTCCCAATCTTCTTGTTTAACTCTTCTTTTGTTTTTATTTTTTTTATATTTTTTGTTAAATATTTGAATTCTTTGTATTTTAATACTGTCATTTTATTCCATTACTGTTTTTCTTTTTACGTGTATGCATGATTATAGTACCCCTGTACACAGCCCTTTGGTCAACCAATGCTGTTAAAAATGTGCTTTAGAAATAAACTTTGACTTGACTTGTTATCATATAAGGTTGCTAAGGTATGCAATTGTTTGCTAACAGCTTTATGAGCTTTATTATGGAAGATGAATGAGCATATCACCTGTCATATAATGTTTTGATTTTAATAACTGCGTCTACTCTACAGTCATGCAAATGCATCTTCTTCCTTCAACATAGCTGGCAAAGAAAGCTCCACTCAGTGTCCACAGGACATACCAATAACAAAGTACATGAGTGTTAAAATGTGAGTGTGCTCTTGTTAGCCCAAGTCCACAGATATGGCTGTGATGATGGCAAATTAAAGAGGCAGCATCCTGCAAATATCCAAAGATTAATAGAGAGCGGCACAGATACCAGCCTCACACAATCCCAAGCTCCAATACAGACACACACACACACACACACACACACACACACCATCCCAGCATCATACGACAAGTCTGTCAGACTGCCAGGGAGCTTCAGCCAACACTCACTGCCTCCGCCAACAGACTCCATTCTGCCCTGGCTTCACTTTTCAAGACCTCACTGTCTCACTCTAATTGGCTGAAACCAGAGCAGGTTGTCATTCTTTTCTGAGAAATGCTCTGGAAATCAGAAACAACTTCCCATTTATTCACTTACACTAACCACTCAATTAAGCTCGCTATTAACGGAATCTGGGAACGTTTTCGGGTTTCACACGTTAGGAAAAGCTTAGCATCCATCCATTTTCTACTGCTTATCCTCATAGGGTTGCGGGGGGATAAAGCCTATCCCAGCTGTGGACATAGAGATAGACAACCACTCACACTCACATTCACACCTAAGGTCAATTTAAATTAGCCAATTAACCTAATCCCCATGCATGTTTTTGCATGGTGGGAGGAAGCCGGAGTACCTGGAGAGAACCCACACAGACATGTGGAGAACATGCAAACTCCACTCAGAAAGGCCGGGGTCTGGAATTGAACCCGGTACCTTCTTGCTATGAGGCGACAGTGCTAACCACTACACCACCATGCCGACATTTAGCTAGAAGTCATTGAATTGAATTAAAAACTTGAATGTTTTTCATTTTGCAGCCTAAAATGACAATGTCAAGGCCACATTCTAATGGCTTTTAAAACAAAACACTGCAGTTCAAGTTCTGTCGACGCTTTGTTTTCTTACTCCGCCACCTACTGAGCAATGACGTGATGAGAAGCAGTGCTGGGCTTCAGGTGGCAGGGACATGCATATAGGGATAAGCAGTCCCTGGCTTTGGCCTGACAGGCGCTTATTGACCATGCTGGCTGGCCCCTAATCACACACACACACACACACACACACACACACACACACACACACGTCTGCATGTGAATACATTTACATTAATTGTAGGTCATTCTGCAAAAATATAAATGCAACATGCACACAAGTATTACATGCATGTAATCACACACAATCAAAACACACACACACACACACACAAACGCACAGACAGGATCCTTTTGAAGAGTGAGAGGAACCGAGCAGGAGGGGGGTGAAAGGGAGAAAGAGGAGAGAAGAGAGGATGGAGGGGAGGGTGGTGGCGGTATTTATAGACAACAAGTGATGGGATGCCCTCGTTAGTGCAAGGCCCACTGAGCCAGATGACAGACGCGCCGCCAAAGGTCATGTGACTGCATTACTCACTCCGGCGCCCTGCGAGAGGGCCCGCTGAGCAACAGAGAGGGCGCAAGGGAGGGAGGGATGAAGGAAAGGAGAGAGGTAGAAGAAGAGAAGCAGAGAGAATAGAGGGGGAGAAAACTGCCCATGAACTCTGCGGTGCCCTATTTCAGCTAAGCTGTATACAAACAAACTTTTTTTCCACTCTCCATTTCGAGGACATGCCTCTCTCCCTCTTTTTTTGGGCAATGACCTCAATTACCCGATGCGGTCACTCACTTTGTTTCATAACCCAACTGAACAAAAACTCTCCTAAGAGAGCGCAGTCACAAGAGGTGACAGCGAGCCATTTAGAAAACATACTTTTTCCACGAGAAATTACGTTTTCTGTGTAATCGCTGAGAATGACATGGCAGGCTCTGGTCTAATGACAGGCTTTGGAAGAGAGCTTTAAGGGAGAGCTGTGGTTGCTAACACAATACCTGCTGCTAGTCTCCTTCCATAGAGGCCAGAGCTTTAATCCTCAAGATCTAACACCCCTCCACCCCCAACACACTCCCACCCCCAGGCTCTGCAGACACCTCCGAGCCAGAAGCTCGACCCAAAACCCTGCAAAGCCTTAAACCTGAACCTCATGACTTCTTTGAAGAAAGAATGAGAAAGGAGTCAGCAGAGGAGGTGTGACAGTTGCAACATGCTAAGAATGTGTCCAGAAAAAGAGATAAACTTGGTGGACAGATGCAAGAGAGGCACCAGGAGAACAATGCAATACTGACGCAGGAGAGTCAGGGAGAATCATCTGGCTTTGCAGATTGTTGAAGTTTGACGCACACAAATGCACTCGCACTCGCACACACACACAAACACACCATAACAAAATACCACATAAAAGAGCTCTTGTATGGGCAGGTGAGTCTCGGAGCAGGGTCTCGATCTCTTTCAACTCGTGCTACTTCAAACAGCCCCCTGCATGAAGATGAAACTGGGCCCTCAGCAGTACAAACAAAGGTGGTGCCTCCACTCAGACACACAAAGAAATGGGTTTGCATATTTGTTCGTATAGAAAATAACAACCACTGAAGGATCTCTTATGATTTTTTTTAGGTTTTTAGGGTTCTGGTGATGGCTTCATCAGTTTATACAACATGTAAAACATCTCAACAACTATTGGATGGACTGACAGTACAATTTGCAGTGCAACAAACCCTACTTGATTTGGTAATCCCCTGGTCTTTCCTTTAATGCCAGTACAAGGCTAAATGAGTTAAACATTGCAACAATTATTCGTTGGATTTCCATACAATATAATCACTTTTGTGATCCCTTAACTTCTCATTGTGATTTATTTTATATGGTTATATGAGGTTTCAACTTTGCAAGCAAATTGAACCTGGTTTTAACACAGAATATCTCTCCCTCTTTAGACCTTCAGTGTTTACAGGGTTCCAATAAAGACTACATTAATAATCTGGTTAAATCAGCTCAAATTAGGTTCAGGGTTTGTAGCTTATTAAAGCTAACCACTCTGTGTGATTAAACCAACACCACATCTCAACCGTATCTCCCACATACAGACTGAGAGCAGTATGTGAGTGTCGACTGCAGGGGCATTACGCTTCACTCTGGTTGTTGTAGTTGGATTAAGATGTTAGCTATCCCCTGTTAACCTCTCCTCACTAGACAGCGTTGATCCAGGACCTAACATGGTGATGGAGCCAGATGAAAGAATATAAGGGCTATAAGACTAACATGTGCCCACACTGCAAAAGACTCCTGGAGGGCACAAGGTTAAGGAGAGAAGAGAACCCTCCTTCTATCCCTCCCTCTCCCTCTCTCATGCATGTTCTGAATGCTAAACACCAGCCCAACCAGATCCTCATGTACCCCCCAGTCTGTCCTCCTCGCTCTCCTCCTCCCTCCTTTCCTCCCGCCTCCTGCACTGCAGAATCACTGATGTGAGGTCTTTTGTGAGAGCTGGCTGGCCTCAGCCTGGGCTCTGTTACGGCCTGACCACTGACCCACTCACCCGCCTTTTAAAGAGGTTTTAGGGTCATGGGTTCACAACAAGGTGACTCAACTGTGAACGGCGGGTGGCATCCTCTTTCAAAGGGCCCACGTCTTCACCTTTCCCTCTCAAGACTCTCTCTCCCTCTTTTTCACCCTCTCTGTCTCTCTTTCCTTTCCTCTTTCTCTCTTTCTCCCCCCCATCCTCAGCGACTGACCTGCCGTCTCTGCCCTAATTAGCATAGCATCCCAGGGCGAGGAGAACATGAAGGCTAATGGGGGTTGGGGCCCCATAACAACACTGAGGGTAAAGCTTCAAGTTTCTAACTAGGGCCATCACCTGACCACATTTACATGGGTTTCTGCAGCCAGAATGCAGGCAGAAGAGTAATGCATGATAAATTATTCCCCTTTCTTGGTGGAGGAAGTGAACTAGAAGGGAAAGGCATCAGAATTCCAAGCAGGTTTGGCTTGTTTCAGTCATGTATTTTGTGTTAAATACAAAGAGGCCAGCTTTAACACCAATGCTAATGGGGGAACAGAGGAAATACATTCAGATTTGCAAGATGGTGATCTGAAACAAATATTTCAATTTGATCCATATTTGGGTTTCAAGCTAAATAAAATCTGGTTTCATTGTAGCTACAAACAATTAACTGTGCATGTTTTACTCTGCTTCAAATACAAGATAGGTGGGCTTTACTACATCAGGGCAATTTAGTGTGTCAGATTAAGGGTTTTTGTGAGATACAGACGCCTCATGTATGATCTCTTCATTAAGCGACACAGTTCCACATGTGGACTGACTTACCATTCCGTGTCCACAGTCGGTCCCATCAGCCAGTGGCATGTGCTGTGTGCGACATCCTTTATGGTCCCCCTCTGCACTGGTACACCACAGTCTCTTACACTGTTTCTGGGGGGGGTCAGAACACAAGTTTCCAACATATGCGAAACATACTTGTGACGAGAAATGTTTCATTTAATGAACGACTTTATTGAGATGACAGTTAACATTTAACTGTTATTTCCTGCCATATTACCTGTTTTCTTTTGGGAGGAAGAGCATGTGATTGCTGATTAAAATATGGTTGTTTCTTCAAATAATATTGAAGAAACAACCTTCATTGCTTTCCACACATGTACAAAATGCTAAATAAATGGCCCAGCATCAGGTTTTAATTAGTGGCATTAAACGATAAGCAGAGTTTATCTCCTTGAATGTCGTTAAAATGCATGATACTCATTCCACATTATCATATCATAAATTCCACAATTTACAAATGGATTCCATTGTAAATTACAATAAAATGGACGCAGTTTCATATATTTGCTACTCTGCTCGGCTGTCTGAGGGTTTCTCACGACTTGACAAAAACATCGCAAATCTATCTCAACTAATTCTTTTTCATGTTTTATAGAGGTTTTGTTTGCTTTGATAGTGGGCCAACTTACCATGTAAGGGCAAATTTGGGAACCGGGTCCAAACATCAGTTCACACTGTCTGTTGGCATTGTAGATTTGACCGGGAAGAAGGGTGGGCAGCTCGTAAGTCCTGCCTACAGGCTCATCAAGGAGACACTCCCCATAGCCGGTGCTATGAAAAAAAAAATAAGGGTACAGTAGATGAAAAGGAAAACCATATAAGTATGCACAAATGCACACATGCACAAGGCAAATGTTCATGGTATGAACATTTTCAGGCTAATTATTTTTCTTTCAACATGTCACCTCTTTCTTGAGAGCAAGGTAAACATTTCTATGTCATTGTCTGTGGTCATCCTCAGATGTGTTTTCCGCTGTGGGTGGTCTGTAAAATTATCCAACAGAGAGACTGATATTGCTTCCCCTCAATGGCCTGTTAGTAACTGCTGTCACTATGAAACTGGAGTCAGGCGCCACAGACTGAATAAAACTGCATTTTGATACAAAGGATCAGGCTAACCACATTTTTATCCAAGGTGTATCTTTATTTGAAAGAGAAAAAAAAGGAATTTGTGATCTGATTAAGTTATATAAATTGGTGCCAGAGCCAACAGTATTGCAATATAATGACAGATTGTGCTGTACCACACCCTGAGCCACGACACAGAGAAAATAAAAGCACAGCTGGGCTGAATGTATGCACCAAAAGCCTGCATATAAATTCATCAGCCTTTACGCTTGAAAAGGCACAATTCAGACATGTTAGCAGAGCGAGCCGAGCCTCAAAAGATCTCTTCTTTTTTGTTTACTTTTCAGAAAGGAAACTGGTGGATGAGACATGTACAGTATAGATATGTAATTACACAACATGTCTGCACTGCTTTGACAAATTTAATCCGGGATTGAGCTGCTAAAACACCTGCTCCATACAGCACTAGCTGATGTGACAGGCTAATAATTACACAGGATTATCCTGTGTTACCGTCACTTTGTTTCTTTCTCCTTTCATTTCCAGCCATAATGTCAGTAAGTGCAGCGAGCAGTGCTGGGTGGCAAGGGGGTGACAGCATGAGAAGAATAAACCAGCAGTGGAGGATACTGTAAATGAAAACGATGGAGGAATCTGTCAAGGTATCGTACAGACAGTCCCACATTACAGCGTCTTTCAGCAGTTGCTCATCTGTCTAATCAGGAACCTAATGGAATGATTATTAAGACCAAGACAGACAGACAGACAGACAGAGAGAAGGGGTCAGTGTGGTCATTTTTTAAATGAAACGCCTACTTTTTTCATATGTCAGCTGTGTGCATTAGAGACAGCCAGATAGTTCCTCTCTGGCACCAGAGGAGATTTCACACCTGGCAGCCATTGGGAAACTTGAAAGTGAGTTTATTAATAAAATACCTTATAGTTGGCTGTTGTGTGCTTCCCATAAAGAGATGGGAAGTTTCCATGTACACCATACTGGTCTTCCCCTCCTCAAATAGCGCAAGAAGCCTGCTCACATGTCAGATTGATGTTTTCTTGCAGAGGCAATGACACGTAGCATGCCAGTGACAGCACGGTGACTGATCTGACAGCTCCAAGTAAACTGCTGTCATGTCAGAGCTTTGTCTCTGACAGCACGTACAGATTATTGTATGGGGAGATATAGAGCAAGATAATGACAGTGGTTTACTTGAGTTTGGAGCTGCATAGTGGAAATATAGATCCATCTTGAATTTATTAAGGAAACAACAGATTGAAAAATATTTAAAAAGGAAGTTTCTCAGTCTGTTTGCTGCTAAGAGTGATTACACTAATTTTTGAGGTGTGTACAGGAAAATTATAGGGCTTGCCCACTGCTAATGATTATGTGTTTTCAACACCCAGCCAACACAACAATTAGTGGGAAGCGAAAGTCTGAGATTTGCATTTTACTATTATATTTGGATTTTGAGGCTTAAATCAAAAGGTGCAGTGCCATAGAGGGAATGAATGGTTGCTTTATGTAGCGGTTGACACATAATAACACTGCACAACAGCGGGATGCTTTTCATCAGCTTTCAGGTGTGAGAGTTCAATGCACATTATTATAGCAACTGTGAGATGAGGGGTGGGGGGGGGGATGGGGGATCCTTTGCCTTTTAATGGAGAAGTGTTTGAGAGGTCTTTCATTTTTTAAACTGCAAGGAGAGTGGTGCGGATTGAATTTGCTCTTCAGGGAGAATGGACAGTCAAAACACTCTGACGTACTTGACCAGGTCAGCCCACTGAGCAGTAGCGGTACTGTAGAAGCGGTTGTTTGAATCAAAGCTCTTCATTGTCGGCTGGAGATGGATTTCAAAAGCACTTGGATGACACTCTCGAGGGTCTTTCCCACCGTCGTGGCTCCCACACTTAAATAGTACTAGTATATCCCATGTTAAGCTAATAGTTAAAGTTGATCAGATGTGCATTTTACGTCATGTTCCTATGAGCCACACACAAAAACCCAGTTGACATAGACAGAAGCGTATAACGAAGACATTCATCTTCAGCTGAATTTTCCGACAGCTTGACGTTGAGGTCATCGCTGCCTGGAAACTATGTGAAGAATAACCTTAAAAAACTCCATACGAGGCATTGCCTAATCGCTGCATCTGGTGGACAATGCCATCCTTTGTGAGAGCTTTCACATTTAACAGAGAAAAGGAGGCAAAGATGAAGGGGTCATGTCCACGGAAGATAGTTATAATTATAGCTGACATTTCCCATCTTTAAGGGGAGCCTTTCACCAGGATCAGTGACCACGGTGCGGGTTAGGCTGTTTCCCCGTGTTACAGGTTTTGGCATGAAAAGCGGGCTAGTGACTGAATTGCTGTTTGCCCAGCTTCTTGAGAGCATGGCTCTGTCTGAGAGTAGAGAGGGGCTGCAAAAGATCCATCGCTCAGGTCAGCTGAGGAAGACCCCCGGACTCAAACAGGAAATACTCTTTCAACACCAAGCAATAACAAGTCCAAAGAGTTTACATTGTGGCTGACCTGTCTACGGAGCACTGCGAGAGATGAAGAAGCAGTTTGTTTAGCCGGCCACGTCACGACAAGTAAAAGTTAATGGACCTCTAAAAATGTGATAATATGAGATTGGAAGAGACGCATCACCTCGTCCCATGAGCCTGTAATGTAATGTATTCAGGTTCAAACTGCTCAACAGAGCTGGTACCTACTCGAGAAACTCTGTGATGTACTTGCGGCTGCACTTGGACCACGACCATGGATTGGTATCGTAGTTGAGGGTGGGAGCCATGACATGATACTGGTGCTTCATGCCTGCCTCCCGACATTTTGGGTTGTCATCGTGAGGCATGTTGAACCTGTTGCATCGAGGAAGAAGAAAAGGGGGGTTAGAGATGAAGAGAGGGATATAAGGAACACACACAGTGATTATCAGCCGCTTAATGGCTCAGTCGTTGCAAGGAGGATAAATGTCACAGGGTTTACATTCAGCCATTTTTAACAGGGGATCACCCCTCACACCGTCCCCGTGGGCCGCCACACACAGCCGCAGACACGTGTGAATAACACCACACAGTCTACATCTTACCCTTCGAAGTTCTTTTTGTGTCTTGTTTTATATTTTACACCACCTTATTTTCTCCCAAATGTTTATACAGTCAGAATCCTAGAAAGGCTTCACTAACACTCCATCTGACCAGCAGGTGGTGTGACATTTTAATGCAAAATAAAACTCTTCATCTATCAGCATCTAGCCTGTCCACCATGACCGACATGCTAGTGAAACCACCTCCAGTTCATCCCTGAGAGGTCAAAGGTCACCATCACACATTCTCAAAGGGCTTAATGCAGAAGGAAAGTGGCACTGTGCACATCAACAGACACATTTATGTGTTGCTCCATGTCTGGATCTGTTATGTGTTGGAAAATTGTACATGGTGACATCTTCAAATTCCTTGCATTGCTTAATAAATTACTTAAAAGTTTAAATATGAGTGTGTCCTACTGGCTAGCTGCCAGTGCAGTAAAAAAGAGATAGTTCAGCCATCGGCATGTTGAGAAATGTATGGAGGCAATATGTTCTAAATTTTTAATATGCACCTTTAATTTCCTGTTGACCCACTAATCATTCAGTCAGCTAATAGTTTTTGCGTCATAAACAATATAACACGAGTCTTCACAGAAGAACATCTGTATGAAGTGAAGTACACAGCATGGCATCTGCAGATTAATGAATGCATCCAGGCTGACTGCAGTTGACAGTCTCATAAAGGACGTTCTCTTGATGATGTCCAGAATAGCATAGTCAGTACAGATGTCTTGTTTTATGCTGCGGTTTGGTGTACATGAACACACACACATCTATATACACACACAGGAAGAACACATGCAGCTGTATGATGTCTGTAATGTTTACAACAGGATATGGGCCAGTCCAGGGCTTGGGACTATGGCTGAGGGTCAGTCCATACCGCCACACAAACAAGACTTAGCATGGCTGGCATGAGGCCCACCCTACAGGGGCTGAGAGCCTGAAGACAAACACTCAGGGAAAAATTAAGCTGCTGGCACAGTAATGAGCTCCGCACACACAAACCAAGCTGTTGGCTGATGCTGACAACATCGCCTGAGATGAAATGAGATGAGATGAGATGAGATGAGAGCCTTTTAGTGTAATTAGATCGTAAGTCAGGATGTTTAATGGCTCTTTATTTGGCAGCCACAAGAGATGGATTAATCAATAGAGGAGTCAATTCCAGTGGGAGGGTAGCATCAAGCCAAAGTAAAATGTGATTAGTTATCCCACAAAAATGGACTACTTTGTTCTCTGTGCATCACATCCTTCATGTCATGCTGTCATCCAACTATACTTTCAGCAAGACAAAAGCCCATAAATAACTGTGAGAGTAAGACATACTGCTGGAGCACCAATGACCTGAATTCCTGCAGGTTGGGTGCGAATAATCAAGAGTCAGAGCAAACAGTGCAGTATGCGGGAACATCCTTTATCAGCAATTGCTATGTGAGCTGCAAAAGTCATATTTCTTAAGTTTTTGAAAGGACAGTTTGTAGCTGTAAACTCTACTATCTATACTACTCTACCATCCTGTCTAAACATCAGGATGATCATCTAATAACAGTCTTGATTATATCTGTCACCTTTTAAAGGCTATCAAATGACTGAAAATCCCCTTGATGGCTACTAGCAATCGCACGTCCCTGCGGTCATTTGAGAAAGGCCTCCTATCCATTAGTCTAAATCTTTCGTTAATCTGCAATGCTCTTGAGTGGCTCCCACTACCTGACACTGGCTTTCCCAGAGCGCTAAACACTCTGGAGAGCTCACGCCTGTGAACGCAGCAATTAACTACACCAAGAAGCAAAGCCAACTGAGCCTCCAGCTGCTTGAACTTAAGCATAAACAGATCCACACGAGATGCAAGGGGGTGGGGGATGCAGACTCGTCCATCTGGCTGCTCTGCTCCGATCTCTCCACTGGAAGAATGTGTGAGCGTCAGAGAGAGGAGGTAGAAGAATCTTTCATTCTTCAGCAGTGTCTCACACAACACTGGTCCTTTTTACTAGCCTACACAAATGGATAGGCAGACCGGAAAGAAAATCTCACACACTTTCACTTTTCAACTCTGCGAGGGAAGTGCCAGGATGAAAGACTGGGGAAAAGATTCTTCATCTTTCTCAAAAATTATGCAAATACTAAGATGGAAAAGAAATCAGTGCTTCTCAAATTGCACCACATTTAAATTATTAGATTACAAGACAGAGACGATAATGAAATCAAAGAAATCCAGTGAAATTTTTTGGCTTGATGGATATTTGGAATATGAGAGATTATGTCATGTGTTTTGACTTTTGTCATCAAGACACAGATTATGCATTTTTCACTTTGCAGAAGTAGCAATATTTGCTTGTTGTGAAAACACTCGCTGTCAGGCAGGCGTGTTGTGATAACACCATCATTATTCACTAACACACGTTACATATGACGGCACTGTGACATCGTCAGATTTGTCTTTGGGGCTGATATGTGGAAAAGGGGGCTGGGAACAAGTAAGCACACGAACACCAAACAGAATATTTAGCCTTGAACTGTCTGATAAAGTTCTGTGTGACACATTGAAGAAATCTTTGGGTGGATTTGCTGTATTTGAAGAACAGAGAACCTTATTTTCTCATGACTGCGCTCTGACACATACAGGGTTAACTTCTTCAGCTGTAGGTATAACAGGCTGGCATGTTATTAAAAGTCAGTTTTTTTACTTTATTATGTTTTGCACCTGTGACTGCTGTGCCCTATGTCTCTTGATAAGAGGGCTTTTGTTAGTCAAAGCTGGCTGTGAGGGTCGAGATAGGATGTGTATGAGTGCAATGTGTGTGTGTGTGTGTGTGTTGCCACAAGGTCTGTGCTGCAACTTACACATGGCCCAGCTCATGAGCGATGGTGAAGGAAGCGCTAATGCCATTTTCTTCACTGATGGAGCAGCTTCGGAAAGGGTCACACATGGTCCCCAGCTCAGCGAGCCCTAAGGGGTCACGTACAGACATAGAGAAATGCACAGATGCAAATGAACACATGTAGACATATAGTTATTTTAAAAAAATGGAGAAAAAAATGCTGTTTGAGTGTTAAAGGAGATTAAACCATCAAAACTTCTGTTCCGTAAGAGAGATTAGCACCGCCACCAACTCCCTCCATCCTCCCTCCCTCCTCCCATTTCTACCACTCTGCTCTGTCACTATAATATTATTAGCTGACAGCTTGCCATAAACTCATTACGGCACAGTTTATGAGCTGTGGTTAACAGAGTGGAAAGTTAATTGAAAGGGACTTGAGAGAAAGGCTAAAGCTTACCTAACGTGTCACATTTATCTTTTGCGCGGCAGATGTCTTCCCTGAAAAAAAAAAAATAAAAACATGCAATGCAGTTAGATATTTTACACTGAATTCTCAGTTTTATTTTATTAAAATGAGAATGGGTTATGAGGTTGTACCTGGTGATGAGGAGTGCTGTGTCATGATGAGAGGGATGGCTGTCATCCTGGATGTTTTGGCTGTGCTGCCAGACACAGAAGTTGTGGAGAGTGGTGGCAGCATTGAAGCTCACTGTGGGCCCTTCCTGTATTGTAATGTTGTGATTAATAACTGAAGTGCGTCTTAAACTCTCCTGCATCCTGTCTTATTCTTTCGTTTGGTAACATTTTTGCAAAAATATAAGGGCAAAGGATAGGAGCCCCTATAGCTTTCCAAACAACATTGGTTCCCTTTAATTTAAATATTGAAGAATCCATTACAGTGACCAAACAAAATACAGTGAGCCTCTCATTTGCAGGTGGCTGGCTGCTTCACTATAGTATCGTTTGTCTTCCAAGGAGACCTCTCTTGAGACTTGAGACTGACAAGGCAGGCAGTGTCCTTTCAACCAGGCCTCACAGAGAAAAGTCAGGCGAGGGACACCTGCAGTGACGTCAGCCATATCGGAGACCTGGATACAGGTAGCATTCAAGTCCCCGCGCTCACCTGTTCATTGTGGACGATGACAAGCTTGACAATCATGATGCTGATGAGGTTTCCTACGCTGGGGTCCCTGTACACTGCTGCTACCTGTAACAAAGACAAAACACACAGACAAAAAATGCAAACCTCCACTAACCTGAACCAGAGCACAGACAGGGACAGTATAAAAGCTAGTGGACTTCTCTTCATTCAATACTTAGAATGAGAAAATATACAGCTATTACTTATTATGGTTGCGCTCCATGGGGTTTAATCACAACAGCAACAGTTCATTCTCGTCAAAAGTGGCAAAAAAATCTTCAGAGTGAGTTTAATCAACAGGGTATTAAAACCAATTACAATTCCCTCACAGACCTTAGGAGTGAAAAAATAAACTGAGCAAAAAATGTGAAACTTCAGCAGAGCTAGAGCTCAGAACCCTTCTGTGAGGACAGCAAAACATTCCCTCTGTTTTTCCCCTTCGCTTCTCTTGCTCTTCTCGTGCACCCGTCGCGGTTGGCTAGCAATCCCCTGAGGCCGTGTGCGACATCCTGACAGGAACTCATTAGTCCACCATAAACATTTGGCTTGTCTTAGCCTAGGGGGAAGCAAACGTGTCCAGAGTGGGCAAAGGGAGCTTGCCTTTCCATGCTCTACATCCAACTGTGACACAGGATGCTGTTCTGTATGCTCTTGCCCCAATGTATGTTATTGCATGATGAGTGCAAGAAGAGGGGAACTACAGCCGGACCACTGGACCATCCCGACAATTTCTCACACAGTCAGTTAGCTAAAAACAAGCTGTGAAGGTCCAATGCCTTGTTAGTGGACTCATAGCTACCATCATCATGACACTGGGGTCATATTCTTGGTAGGAGCTGTGAGAATCTGTTATATGACACAAAGAGGAGTTTTGTGCAATTAAACTCTACATAAAATGTATTCTATATAATATATATTTTTGAATTTTTTGGACTCAGTTAAATAAACACATTTGTCAAGGGGCTTCCCATATAACTACAGATTTACATAATAAGCAGTAGGTATTTATAATGACACTGCAGCCTTGAATATCAGAAATAGCAAACACACGCGTACTTTTCAGTGCTCAGTGTACAGGTCTATATATAATGTGATTTGCACACTCTTACCAAACTTAAACGTCTCACTTAAGATGAGATTTGATCTAGATTTCTCTGTTCTGCTTAAAATGTCCCATATTTAGTCTGGCTTGGTTAAATTGTGGCTAAAGTAAAGTGACTAAACGATGTGAAGAGAAAAAAGGTAGACAAAATGAGTTTTGCGTGTGTGTCTGCACCGCTGATGTGTAGACATGAGCATGGCCAAACTAATGTTTTGACTTCAAACCTGGCAATAAAAAATGGCCAGGCACATTTAACACTGTACTGTACCCTCAAAGTCTTACTGAAAGATAACACACGACTGGCAATCATTACTCTGTTGTATGTTAATGAGTCTGCCTGCCATAGTAGCGAGAGACACAGTTCAGTGCAATTGATAAGCTATTCTGCTCTAAAACAAGGATTTTTACTTTAATATATACTGAGGTAGTCAATAACAGTGTTACTCGCTTGATTACCAGTCAGCCCTCCCAGTCAGATATAGGACTCTTAATGAGGTCAAGGTGCTGAGTCAGGATTTTACCGATGAACTGGGTCACTTTCGTTGAAGCAGCAGCATGCTAGGGTCACATCAGGGTTTACAACCATGATGTCAAACAGTAACATCTGAGGCTAAAACAACAAAGACCTGGACTGGAGTTTTAGTTTCACATTTTTTATGTTTTAGCTCACCAAACTAAAAAGGAAAACATGTCTTTGGGTTTTATTTGCCCCAGGTTTTCAGATTTCTGTCATCGCCCCAATACAATGAAGGTAAACAGATGTTATTTATGTGGTGCTCACAAAACTGTAGAAAAATTCAGACCTCGTGTCCACAAGGACTATTTCCAATGAAAACTGTGGTTTAATGATTGAGAGTTACAAGACCAATTTTGAGATGAATTATTATTACTTTCACCTCCAAAATATTTAGATCCTCTTGCTTTTCAAATTATGTTTGTGTTTTTGTGGCCAAAGACCAGCAAATCTTTCAAAATGAGGTCAACTTTGATAAAAGATAGATGCTTTCAATGCATTTTCATAGATGTGAGCATGCAGTAGGCAGTGCCATCACAGAAGCGTATTGCCACCCTCCAGGTTAATACTTTTAGTTTTATTGTTAGTACTGTTTTCCCTGTGTGTGTTGAGAGGCGTGTGAAGGCAATAAAAATGCCCCCATTCTTGCATTTAGCAAAACCTATTTTACTAACACACTGATAAATTTGCTATGGCACTTTCAGTTGTGACAGGAGCTTCAACATAAGAGAGAAATGTTTGCATATTCAATGATAAAATAAACCAAATATACCAACTCATCAGATGACACAATCGACAACAAAAAAAATTAAACAGCGAGACGAAATAATAATTTTTAGAAACATTGTTTTACTTACTACTGACATGATTGTTAGGATGTAGTGCTCTAGGTTGCGTCCATGGTGACGCACCATTTTGGCATCTGCCGTCACCATCAGCTCGACGTAGCGAGGATAGGAGAGGAAGCGCTTGCGTCTGTGTGGGGATTTGGGTTGTTCACTGGTGGAGTTTTTGTCATAAATGTGTTGATCATCTATGGTGGCTGTGAGAGAGTACAGCTCCTCTCCCATACTCCCTCTGCTCTCAAATGCAACTGGCTTTTTGGACTTCTCTGTTTAAGAAAGAAAAATTATGATGAGCGAAGACATGGAGAGAAAAACATGTTTGGGATATATTCATTGGATGTAGGATATGAGAGAGTTAGACAATCTAAAACTCAAATTCTTCCACACTGGTTATACACCACGGTATGTTATGAAGGCACTTCATGAGAGAGCATGGTACATCTACAGTTAAGAGCCAAGGGTTTTAGCTTAGCTGAATTCCAATGACATAACAGAGGCACGCTGGATTTCTGTGGCAAAAACCCGCCATAAATTATTGTGTCATTCTGGAGCTCAGGAAAAGTTGTACCAAGAGACACAGGGTCAGCGGCAAGCTCTGAGGTAAGAGTTTTCAGTTGTTATGGCGCTTTTCCACTACACAGTAACGGCACTGCACGGCATGGTACAGCACAGTTTTGGTGCTTTTCCATCAGTACCTCAGCGTACCTCCTCGGCGTGGGCGGGGTCATCATATGGCAGCGCAAAACTGCCATGATGTGATTTACATGCGACACACAAAACCGAGAAGAAGAAGAACAACACTACTATCACAAACAATGGAGGACGCTGAAGAGATCATGTATTTGTTGCTCACTCTGTGACACAGAACATTGTTTTCTGTGATGCCATGTGCTTGTGTAACAATAGAGAAGTAGTTGTCGGTTTTAAAAATGGCGGGGTCAAGTTGTGTTTGGCTTTTACAGTCTAGTCGGACGTTGTGCATCCAATGACAAAACTCGTTGGCCAATCAGTGGAAGGCAGACGGCTGATGTCACGTTTTAGTATCGCTTCAGCTCGCTTGGAACCAGGGCTGAGGAGGTACAGAAAAACTACCTAATACCAGGTACCAGGTAGTGGAAAAGTGCAACAAGCCTTGCCACACCATACCATACCGTACTGTGACTGTGGAAAAGCGCCATTAGCGACTCACATAGGGAGTAACCTCAGTAAACTGCATACTGATATACATGTATCTCTCTCTCTGAGTCATTTTTAAGTAACATGTGGACAAAATATATACCCACTATGATGTCGGACTGAATTCATAGACTCACAGTGAATATCACTTTCAACACCAGCCTCATACTGTATGAGGAAAAAAAAGAACCAGGACGTCAGCCATATACTATGCATACTCAACTGGCATTCCCTCAGCTGAACTGCACGTGTTGAGCTCGCCATGAGCGATAGATTCCTTCACCATGACAGAGTGTAGTTAAAAGAGGGAGACACAGGCCGAGACACTGACTAGGAAAGTGTGAAGAGCTTGTCCATGTCCACAGGGGTGTTTCCTTAACGTCTAAACAACATCATCAATCAAGTTAATGATGAACACATTAAAAATCATCTGTACAGTATATTCAAAATGTTTCAACCGAAATCCATAATGTATTAGTATTGGATGGATTTTGTGTTGTAACCACCTGAGGGCTAAGTGTTTGCACACAAGCTAATGTGCTGATCTGCAGTGATGCATTTCCACATGTGATGTGGTGTAAGAAAAACCACTTGCAGAAGGAGCTGCCATCTCTCAGCCAGGGGGAAAAGGAGCTACAAAGTGCTAGATAAATGTAGCAGGGCTGAATAGTAAATCATGCAAACACACAGACACAACAGCTGTAAAGGCAGACTGGGAATTCTTCCCTATTTCATCACTATGCACTGCTGTATTTTTGCAACTATATACTGTATATTCACACCCAGAACACATAATGACTAAACTCATATTTATGTGGCCCAAATGCACTCAACAGTTTTATGTCATGACCTTCTGTTCTATTTAAGTAGACACATTTGTGGGAATGAAAAAAAATTGAGAAATAAATTAAACATAAAATGAAATTCAATAAATAAACTAATAAATTCTCAGTAATTTTGTGGCTAACAGTGCTTACAAGCCATGCATATTTTGGAGTCCTTCATCCTAAACTATCTCCTCAACTTGAGATAACCCAATTACAGTGAAGAGTTCCATTGTCTTCTGAAAACTCAATCTTTCCAGACAGTCACACAGAGAGAGATTGTGTGCAACTGTTAGGTCACAGAATAGCAACAACAACAACAAAAAAAAGAAAAGCAGTCTGAGATTATTCAAGTGATGCCCCCAGCGGGGGCACGAGGCGGAGCGTGACTCCCTGGCACAAAGGCACACAGCTCTTGCTGCCGTGAGGCCTAACCCCAGCCCAGTGCCAGCGTCAGAGTCAGCGCCAAGCCTGTCTGTGTGTGCACACAGACCAGGCAGCTGGGCCAGAACAGAGCTTTGTATTTTCCAGGAAAAATCTCTCTGAGGCCAAACCCACTACACTAAACCCCTTAAACCGACTCATCACTGCAGACAGTCTGACATCAAAGGGATTATCAAAGCACAGAAGAGTATCTACATCAACATAAATTGGTGTTAATTCTCAGAGTAAGCAAGTGTGGGATGAAAAAAGAAAAGAGAAGGAAAAGAAGAGGAGAAAATATGGTCACTGTTATAATAGCCTTTGAATCAGTGCAGATTAGCCACACACAACCTTTCCAAAATCGCCTTAGGTTCAAATCTCCCTCTCACTAGGTAGTGAGCTGCTACTTACACCACAAGAAGACAGGGGCGACTGCCCTGACCTACACAAGACATGACATCTTCCTCCAAGCATTGGGCATCAATTCGGCATTTCCTACACCTCCGTGGCTCTAGAGTTTATATGTTAAATTTGAGAGCCAAATATTCCATTTCAATTTCAGTTTAGACTGGCAAAGGTTTCACAACCTTGAGCCTATAAAACCAAACTCCAGCGGTTCTTCAGAACAGCAAAAGGAGCCCTGCACAGCATGAGTGTGTAAGCATTTACAAATGTTGTAATTTCAGTATGCACATGGCTGGAATAGATCCATGCCACACTTACTTTTCTGCTCTAACGCCTACTTGACTCGCAAAAAATCTTTTTTTTATCACTGTGCCAAAAGATAATCAAACACAACGACTATTAAAAATATTAACTGCATGCAAAGCCTCACTCACATCATGGCTCACTCACATCATGGCTGAATGGTTTCATACTCATTTCTAGACTCTGGCTTGGTTTGAATGTGTACACATGTTCACACTTATTTATGTTTTATTCATAAACACTAAAGCGTGGGAGCATTTTGATGCCTGTATATGAACTTTCTGTGTGAGTTCATTCATGTACTGTCCTAAAAGACCTCATTGAGATTTCATTCAAGATCAAAGAGTTGCTCTTTGACTCTCCTTCAGCTCTCTGTCAAAAATATCAATGCCAAGAGTCCAACAATGGGGAACACACATTTCATTGTTGAACTAATTAACATTCTTTTACAATGGCCCGCTGAGAGTTAAAGCGCCCTGTTCTCCGGGTGCCAATTAAATGGACAGTATACCTTACATTGAATATAGGTACTGCCTTGGTTCTATGCAAGGTCAGGCACTCTGGTTACTGACAGTACAACTCGAGGGGAAAATATGATGAAACTCCTACAGACAGAGGCACAATTAAGTGCAATTCTGTGGCTAGACAGAGAGAAGCAAAGGCAGCTAATTGTTGCTGCTGAAGAAGGCTTTTAGAAGTGGCATGGCATTTGACCTCATTGGAAGACGACAGGCTTTGTACACTAACAGTGCTCTCAGAGTTCAGTTGTTATTTTGAGCTCGGAGACATGCTAAAGACAGCATGGTGGTGAGCTGAAGAATGTGTTTGGAGTAGCAGACCTCCTCTGACGAGAAAAAACACTACTTATGGATCTGGGCTTCTAATGATGGGCAGGGGCCTGCAGTGTGTGCTTTCCGTCAGTCTCAAACTAAAAGGTGCATCAGATTTGCAGATTACACGGCTGATGAATGACTAAGAGGACATCCTCCTCAAAAACTGTACAATTATCTGAATTTGTTGTTTTAATAATAGGAAATTAAAACTGCATCAGCCTTTTGACTGCCAGACTATTTTGAAAACCCAAACCCTCATTTTAGACTTTATTTCATAAGGAATCCACTTTGAGAAAGAAGATCCTAGTTTATGGTGTGAAGTTAAGGGGAGAGGCTTTTGAAAACCACGGCATCATAAAACCAACAGTTAACATGTCAACTGATTTTGGCGTCTAATGAGAACATGGAGAGGAGCACTTAAAGTATAATTCCGGTTTATTACTACTTGGATCTTATTTTCTTAGCTTTGGCTGCCATTCTGGTCTGAAATAATAACACTGTTCTCACCAACTCTTGGGAACAGCATAGTATAGCCAGACTTTGTAGCAGCAACATCACCATCTCATAAATTATTTTGGTGAGACTGTTATCATAGAAATGCCATTAAACCATACAGGAAGAACTTAGACATGCTGCAAGTGTGAATATGGTAAACAGATAAGGAAACACTGAAGTTAGATACAAACTAAAGTGCAGGTTGGTTGTTAATTCCTCCAGCAGTCAGGTAGATAAAACCTATTTAAGCCCATTTCCTTGACATAGACAAAACATGTCTGCAGTTTTGAGTAATTTCTGGCTTCTCAGAAGATAAAGAGCCAGAGATGCAGGCGATGACACTGACATTTCACTGGCCACCTCTCAGCGCTGCCTCTTCCTAGTCCAGCTCAGTCATAAACTGTCGCTCACCTGTCACCCCCTCTAACCTCTGACTGTCACCCACTGCCACCACATAGTCAGTCACTGTCATTCGAGTTGCTGTTACCATTCGAATCAGCCCCCATCTGTTAAGAATGCCCAGACAGTAGACAGTGGCAGAAAATAGCCCCAGCTGGAATCTGTCACGGGAACTCCGGAGACAACACAACACGTTGGGTTCAATAGGGCTGAGGCCTTGGGGCGGGCAAACACATGGCAGCTATTAAAGTTATAGACCGTCTGTAGTTATCTCTCCCTGTCCTAACAATAAAATCAGATGTCAATGTGTGCAATGGGCCATATTATTAACTTCTTGAATCATCTGTAGCATTATGAAATGTGAGGCAAGGGCATTACAAAAAACACACATGTTGACGCACAGTTCACACGCTAGTTCGACATCTTTATCATCTTGGTGTTGCAAATCAAACATCCTTTTTCCAAAACAACAATCATAACTTTTGAGAAGCAGCTGTAAAAGTAGAAAATGTCCACTGGTAGTTTGGGAAAAGGCTGGGGCCTCTGCCAAGCTCTGCAGTGAAACTGACAGGCACATGCAGCCCAGGCAGGACTGGCCAAACACATGAGGAAAGAAGCGCCTTTCTCCAATCCTTTGCATTGCTTTGCTCAGCAGTTCCCAACACTCAGCAGGACTCTTCATCCACTGACAGGCCAGGGAGATGACATGCACTCCTGACACACTCTCACGAGCAAACCCAATGTATGGATGCACACAAAAGACCAAAAGCAAAGTGTTTTTAACAACAATACGTACTTCCTGGAAGGGGGGAGGTTCAGTCTGTCCAGGGGGCACAAGGGCACAGAGCAAGCTTTAAGCCTTTTGGAGCCTTGTGACATTCAGAAGATACGCACCATCTGAAGCCAGACCATGAAGGTGAGAGAGGTTGTCTGAGCGATCAGCGTCCGTCCATCACACCCTGGCCTCGCCACCTTTCCTGACCCCTGTCAAGAGCTAGAGTTAAGAGGAAAGCAAAGAGCTTGATGCACACATAGTGGTAAGTAAGGCCCAGCAAACAAGCCAACAACAAAGTAACCGAGCACCTCTAGGAGGAGAAAAAACTCAAGGTCACCTCCACCCGTCCAGTGAGTGACTTCAAACAAAGAGGGAAGTGAGGTCACAATCAACAAGTGCTTCCATTCACATACATGAAAGCGCAAAGGGAGAGCGGGCAGCGATTCAAGTCGGCTAGTTCAAACCCCGGGCGGGGGAGGGCATTTTCCATGTAAATGAACCCATTGACCAAAAACCTGATGCTAGCATTTGAACTATCATGTATACACAGTGGGCACCGAGGGGGGAATCCTATACAATGATTGTGTTGAGGGTCAGGGGGCACTGATGCCATGTGTGCCAAGTATTGCCACATCAAAGCCTGCCACTTCTCTGTCCCAGCTGCCCTCAGTGAGCCGTCAAGAAACTGGGCGAAGCGCTATGAGCTGGAACACTGCTAATGTCTGCTGTCAAGCTGTCTGTCTGTATTCAGACAAAATATGACATCCCACAGCTTAAGACGCGCAGCCAACGGCTATGAGAAAGAAGCTCCCCTTCCCTCTGTCTCTTCTCTCACTTGTTCACATGGACTAGAGAGAGCAAAGGGAAGCGGCCGAGAGAGAAGAATCTGCCCCTATCTGTAGCCACCCTCATCCCTGCAGCTATCTATATCGAAGGAACGACGCAGGGATTCACATGCGAGCTTGGAGACAGATGCCCCGTAGAATGTGTCATTAAAGGTCGGAGCAAGTGTTGTGATTTGAGCCTAGTAAGCTTCTTCCCAAGAGGCTTTTAAAAGCCAGAACCAGGCACAACAAGGCACTCTGCAACTTTAAAACATTAATCACCCACTCAACAGCTATCTCCGCTAGGGGTATTCTAAACAGCAGGGAAGCCACCCAGGTCGGCTGACACAGAGAACACTGATACAGTTGCTAGATATGTCAGTCAGCGAGACCAGATTTAATGGTCATGTTGTTGAGTCCTTCAATTTACTCTTATATTTCTGATCTGCAGTGTCTTTTGATGTTTCTAATGCAGTCACTCTGTGGAAACTTTTAAAGTAGATTTTAAACTCACATCCATTCTACAGCACATACAATAAGTGGAGAAAAGCAGCTGAAGACAGGTATACAGTCATGTCATGACCACTGAAATAACAAGACATCATTTTTCCATCAAGGTAACACTTAAAAGCTCTTATCATTGCACTTCTGTTTTGGACACTTCACAGGTAAGTGATGGCACATATACTAAAAAGTCAAGTATTTGTCCGTGTCAGAGATGACAAGTGCAAAGTTAACCAAAACAAAAACCATCTTTGTTAAATACATGTGGAAACACTGACTTCCTCTCCTTTCAACATGGAGCGCAGGGACTGAACAAACTCTGGAAACTCTTACTGCCTCAATAGATACAGATGTCCTAGTCGTTGTTCTGGAACAATGCTCACAAAGGCAGAACTCTGACACATATCTGAGGGAAAAGCTTATCTCACAAGGGGTACTGTATCTTGCTGGTGATTTACATTTTGTAGCCCAGAAGGCTGCTTGATAAAACAGCTTATTTCATCTTTGTCATGTTTTTAAAAAAAATGACTCAAGTGTGTGGGCATGTTTCAGAGCTGCAAGGCCATAAAGCTTCAGAGTCCCAAGCCTGCCAAACTCCTCAGCACTCAAACTCCAGGCCCTGCTTTAAATTTAAGGCAAGGGTGCTCTATACAAGTACATAAAGTGAAGAAAGAAGGAGAGAAAAAAGCAAGAGGGCCGTAAGACGACTGACCCTGACAAAGAGTGCTTTTACAGCCCCTCAAAAAGATACTGAGAAAGGAATCTGCCCCCTGCTAACACCACAAGTCCCACAGTCTATCATCTACATGATGAGATAAATCATGTTTTTTGCTTTTAAATTGCATAAATCTGTTGCTTTGGAGGGTTATACTGAAGACAGAAATGCACTGAACTGAAATAAAAAAATCTGTTCTAGACAAAAGCATCTTCTCTCTTAACCCCTGAGATACCAGTTTATCAGGTGCAGCGAAATAAAACGCAGTCCAACACAACAGCCCCACAATAAAGCACACAATAAGACCTCACTGATAAATGAGAACTCAGAGAGCATTTTGAAATGGCATAAGTCATAGTGGTTGAAAGCATTTCATCATTTACCATATCAGCATGGTACAGTGACTTGAGTGTGAAGTGTAAAGACGAGCTCTCCAAGATTCTTAAGATCCTTAGTACTGCAGTGATGTACTGCAAGTCACAGAAACAACAATGCTTTATATCTGACAGTGCTGTACACGAAGGTTTAACATAACTGCAGATACCTCACAACCACTATACTTGCTGCCTATTTCCACTGTTGTATAAGGCATAGAACTGTCTCCTCCTAGTCAATTAATCGATTAATCAATTGTTTCTGTGTCATTAGACTAAGATTTCTTATTTCATAATAACTTTTGAATTTCCAAGAGACTTATAAGCACATTTCTGGTGAACACAAGATTTATAATGGTGCTTTTGTGTGATTCTTTGTTGTAAATCTGTATCATATTTACCTTTGCTCTACCTGAAGAAAACCAAAGACAAATTTCTCCTGAAGTGGACTGTAGCAACAATTTCACAAAGGGAAAAAGTCGCTGAGACGCTGAGTGGGGATGTCTGACGCGCCACCAAGATCAGACACGTTTGATAGTTTTATTGTAACAAAAACAAAAAAAACAACTTATGTCAAATCATATCATACTAAGAAACAAATGCTATTAACAAGAAACAAAAAATATGGTGACCCACACTCCATGCTCCCGTACCTCCCAAGGTGCACAGGTCCTCTTATTAAATTAGCATCACCCACCACCCATATCCCATGTGACCAAATCATCAATCAATCACCATGACAAACATAACAACAATAATACAAAACATACCAGAAAATAAACCATGAAAAACAACCCATAATAATTTAAAACTCAAAATAAGTCTATCCATGGCTCTAACATGGACAATAATGTCAATCTATCTATTAGGAAGATTATAATCTTTGTTTTTGTAGAAACCATCTGGGAAGCATAGATTTAATCAGGCTTCATGAGAGTTAGAAACACAGGCAATTGGCCTGTGGTTAGTTACTCAGACACTCATTTAGTCTGCTGAGGATCATCAGGAACATAAAGACAGGCAGACTGTACAGACATAGCGTACACTGGAGACAAGAGAAGGGAAACGCTACAGAGATAAAACCACAAGTGCACAGAGCTGGACGTGTGCTGCATGTTATCTCAAACACATTATGACACATTTAAAAGACCAAATTCAATGAGAGGCAAATGTCCAAACCCAAGACCAGAAGCAGCCACTACGAGTGTTTTGCAAGCAGAACAACACGTGCCAAGCCAGTGTTTATGTCTAACCGGCTAGTAGCAGCGTGTGCTGCACTCCTTCCCATAAAAAGACAGGACAGGCCTGTTAGGCTTGGCTTAGTATGGCCTTCAAAGAGCACATTTATCACCTCATCTGGAGAGAGGCCTATCTGATAAAGCTGAGTAGCTGCAGCCTGGGACACCTCACAGTCCTACCCCAGCCCTACTGCTTCTTTTAATCCTGATGCTCATTGTTTACCTGCAGCCCTTTGATGAAGCCCTACAGGTGTCTCATGCATGTATGTTTCCTCCTCTCTACTATCTCCTGCTGTACACCGAGTATCATTTCTGCACAGCTCAGGTTATGCAATTAAAAGGGATGTATCTAACTTGGGATTAAATAGATATATGATAACTGAATGATAACAATGGATATTCAGGGACATCCAGGGTCATTCTGCAGTTCTTCAGGAAGAGTATATTTAAAAGTGCCTCAGAGTGGGAGCTGAGAGCCCCTCCAGATTTTTCAGTCTCTGTTTACCACACACAGACTGGGAGTGAAAGAGCAAGGCATATTAAGGAGGTATTGACCTGGCCTATTAGGTCAGTCCATGTTCTTTTCAACTGACGCCATACACAATGGACACCACCAAGTGACAATAGCTGGGTTCAGACAACAAGCAAATCAAGCGTCCTGCACATAAAAGATTTATTGCATCACGCAACAAAGGCCGCCCATGGTGCTCCCTGCGAGGACAACTCTCAAGGCCTTCCATAGGGGTGAACTCCACTCGGTCACCCCGCTTTCATTTGAGGGCCTCACCGCGACCCGACGGCTTTGACCATAAAAATTCAAATGAAAGTGGGGGAACTTTCAATCAGCCTCCCATGCGGAAAACCTCTCTAGTTCTTTTCATCACAACTGGCAACCTGAAAAGCAATTATTCCTTCCCTCTGAGCTCCTGGCACAGACTTGGGATTGAATGCTCCAGCAGAACGTTGAGTGAAAACACCAGGCGGTGTTGGAGCACATTTCGCTCAATTAATCTGAGAAGTTTTCAATAACACTCCTTAATCAAATGAAATCTTTTGGGTATCCTGCAAGCCAAAGACCGTGACTGGGTGTATTTTCCATTTTAGGACTGTGTTTATTGCTGTGGCTCAGAAAGTGAATGCAGGTCATCAGAGGGTAAGTGTTTGTGGGTGAAAGTCAGACAGACAGTGGTTACTGATAGTATAGTTAGGCAGTCTATAGTCTGTTACCTGAGGCAGCACAGGGCTCCGTGTTGTTGTCAGTAAGTGAGATGTTCTTCTTCCTCTCATGTCGATAGACAAGGTGAGGTTTGTTGTGCTCTTCGTCATATTCCTCCCCCGCAGCATTTAAAAGAGGCTCCAAGAAGTATTCACCGTGTTGTGTCGAAAATGTTCCAATCTAGAGCAGAAAAAAAGAGATGATGATGATGAGTCACTGATGACTTTGGATGAAGCATGCACTTGCATGTGTGCATACTGCACTGTATGTGTGTGTAGGTTTCATTTAAAGATCAGGGCATAGTTTTATTAAAAGTGGTTGCCGTTTAATTGCAGTCATTGTGTGGGCATCAATTTGCACATTATAATCATGCATTCCATGCATTTTCTTCTATACATTTATCAATGTATGAGTTCTGATCATTCAGTAAATTGTCACCTTTATGCACGGGCTGTTAAATTGTTCCAACTGTGAAAATGCATTTCCCCTCACACCATGACACCAGGATGAGTGACATCATCATATACAGACAGAGCTGCTGACAGAGGAATGCTAATATTGAATTGGCAGCTCAGTCCCTCGCAAAGCTTCTTAGCTCATTCAGCCATGAGGCACAGTGGTGTTTGTATGGTAATTTCATGCGCACACTTAAACAGGATATTGGACACTGGAATGTTATCTTTGAGGCAGCATTATTCCATAACCGTCCCCACGAGTGACGTTTGACATTGGAAAACACAAATCGGATATGGAAAACACGTGCAAACTGAATGTGTACCTTTACGTGTACCTCTACGACTTTTCAAAGGGTGAAGGATTAGTTAGGTTTGCACGTATGCACCGCACTTCCTCGAAAGTGCTTCAGGTGTTCAGAGCTGCAGTGTAATGAGCTTGTGAAAACAAGACACAGGATAGAAACAACCACACTGCTGAAAGAGAAACACCTACCCTATTGGCAACTAAGTTTTTCCTTAGTCGACGTGAGGGTTGTTTGTAAAGGACAGAGGGTGTCATATCCTGTACAGATTGTAAAGCCCTTTGAGGTAAATTTATAATTTGTGATATTGGGCTATACAAATAAAACTGACTTGACTTGACTTCACTGTACTCCACCTCAAAGGCTCTCCTGCAATATTACCATTTCCCCAGTTCCAACAGCAAGTGCCTCTACCAGGCACAAATGAATTAAGTACTGATCCAGTTGCAAGGCCGAGCATGCACAAAGAAGTGTGCACTTTATCAGTTACAGTGATCTTAATGTAATGACTGATTTAGATGTTTATCTGTACCTTGTAAATTATAATCTACGGTGAGCTCATTTTAATTAGATGATTATGGTTGAGCCTTTCTAAAGTTCTCACATGGTGTTAACAGGAGGTTGAACAGACAAATGCTCTGTGTAGTCAATGGAGGGGGCAGAGTTTCAGGGTTTCCCAGCATTAGCTCAGCAGCAAATCTGGCAAAAGTTTGGACAGACACAATGGTTGCTGTTCAGTAGCGGGTGCTGAACTGGACTTTACAACTGAGGGACTCTTATTTGAAGCGAGGTCGCCATCATGACATGGATGGAATGGCTGTTGGCACACATCTGTTTTTATCAAGTCCCACAAAGAGATTTTCAAACCCTGTGGGTGCTGAGTCATCCCAACATGACGCAGTGATGCAGTGAATCTCTAAAAGTTAAACAGGCACAAAAGGTGTCGTGAGCCTGATCTTTACACAGAGGTGCATCGCTTGGTGCTGGAATGAAGATAGCCTCATTTCTCAGGACGGGCTGACTCACCACACACTTCTATTATGTGAGTGAGCTGAGAGAGAGAGTGAGCTCCTTCAGGGACATTTCCCACGGTGTGAGCAATCCTTAAGTTCCTCACAACCTTCATTAGCAGTTGTCTCCTCTTCACAGCATTTCTCCCCTTTTCTACCCGTCACAGCTCACTTTGAAAAGGCCAAAAGCTCCTCACCGCCCCCCCTTCCTAAATTCCCCCCTGGGGACGGCTTTGAGCAACTCTGGACGAAAAGGGAACCTGCTTTTTCTAGAATGACCCCTTTGTTTTAGGGCTTAATTATTCCTTAATGACCTCATCCCAACAAAATGTGCCTGGCCATTAAGCCCCAGTGATCAGATACGGACACATTTATGACCCAATAGCCTCTGGTGCGATCTCCATTGTCCTGTCATTCTCAATGAGTGATGATGCGGATAAGCAACAAAGATTGCTTGAAAAAGGATGCAAACATGTTTGGATAAGCGAGTCATACATCAAAGTTGGGCAGAGGGGCAATTAAGGGCTTATTACCCTGATAATTCCAGCATACCTCATGTCTAAAATTGCTGTACAAACATGAAAAAAAACACTTTATGTAGTGAGGTGGTCTCTTTTCTCCAACACTGAACGGTAGTTAACCCCCACTGAGATTTTTCTATTTTGTCAGATTTTAACATGAGTACAATCACTGTATGCATTGTGAATGTACTAGCTCAACATGCTATCCTGGTACTGTACGCAGTGCACCTATCTAAAATAAGGATTATGTCACTGATAGGGGTTGTGACTCCTCCTGTCTGTGTTGCTGTGGTACAGCCAAACACCCCCGCCACGCAGAGTCCACACCAGAATCCGGCTGGCGCGACTGAGGTCAACCCCCTGACCCTGGACCAGTAACCTTATATGACCCATGAAGTCATCCCCCTCAACACTTATCAGATTCTGTTGCACAGGAGTCCACAAACTAAGCAAAGTGGGCATCAGGATCCTCAAATGGTATAATGGGGTTGTAAACTCACTACTACCCAATAACTCCACTAGAAGATCTAAATGACAATGATAAAGGGCAACCAACGAGTAAAAAGCTGCTGCAGACTGAATTATAATAGCCTGCATGTCATTTGGGTCCATGAATCAATTTCTTTAAGTGAAAAAAAAATAGTAAAAATGTCCCAGAAATCCTTGGATGATAGATTCAACAGCTCATACAAACTCTGATTTAAAATCAAAACAAAGAAAAGCAGCAAATCGGCTCATTTGAGAAGCCGGAAACTAAATTACTACTCGACTAACTGACCTCCCCTTTTCGCCTGTCTGCTGTTATTACTGTTTTGTTTTTTTTTGTAAGATTAGAGGTTTCTTTAGGAAGTAAATACGTGGTTATTTGAGTAAAATCACAGGCATGACAGATGCCGCACATACAGTATGTAGGTTCAGACTTTTACTGACACTTATAAGGGAAAATCAGTCTTTTGCTTGCCTTCATACCCTCAGTGGTCACACTGTACGGTCAATGAAAGACCAAAGCTGATCAGGGTTTTTTTTTTATTGCTCAAGAGCACTTCAGTAGAGTGGAGGCTTGTTGTCACAGTCTCCAACCACCACACACCACCCCAGCAGCATCTCCCCACAGGCTCTACAGCTGCAGAGCTGCGCTCTCCTCCTCAGTGACATTAGTACTTCACTTAAACTGTGGGTTATGGGTGGAAGGAGGGGTTTATGCATGACCTGAAGCCTGTCAGCATCGCTCTGAATAAAGCATGCAAAAAGTTAATACTCACAAGGCCAGTGCACAGGCTGAAGACAGCAGGGTACTCGCTCCTGGCGTTGACTTGTCCTCGGAAAAAGCAGTGGCGCATGTCGCTCGGGTCGTGGAAGTGGGAGTCCGTGGCGTTGCTCTGCTCCACTCCCAGGTGTGTCACCGTATAAGAGGGAGCGATGAAGCTGGAGTCTGCGCTCAGATTGAGATGAAAGCGATCCCCGAATGCGTCGATCCTGTAGTGAACCCGTAAACCCGACAGGTCATCATTTAAACTTCTCCGTCTCCGTCTGTAGTGC
This sequence comes from Synanceia verrucosa, assembly GCA_029721515.1. NCBI lineage: Eukaryota > Metazoa > Chordata > Actinopteri > Perciformes > Synanceiidae > Synanceia > Synanceia verrucosa. The sequence goes on from CM056556.1 coordinate 15,869,899, forward strand.
AATTTGTGGGGGAATGATTCTCCGAAGTCGTTCACGCGGATCGGTGTGATGATTTCATACGATGACAGCTGTTTGATGAAGCTTTCTGCAACAACAATCAGCAAAAAAAAGACAAACAGAAAGTATAGCAGTGTTAACAGCAGTACGTCAATGTAATAAGTGCATATGTGCAGCAGAGCAGACTGACAACCGGCACAGCGCACCCGGCATCATTCACTGTTTTAACGCTCCTGGATCAAAACAAAACTCTACCTTGTTTCGGATGTAATCGGTGTTGCAGAGTGTCCCGGACAAGCGCTGACAGATGACACATTAGTCCAAGCAGCCAGATTGCAAACTGCATGATTTCCTCCGCTAAGAAAGCCGGGCTGTCGTCTCCAAGGCAGTACCCTCCGTCTCTCCGGAGCGGCTCCCCCTCTCCTTCTCCCGGCTTGTCAGCAACAGGTCGTGGGATCCGCGGAGGCTCTCTGCAGCGCAAGTCTTGCAAAGTGCACTGGCTTCATCGCATTGCTAAACATGCATCCACTACCCTCTGTAAAACGCCAGCTATTTATGACACATCACCCCTGACTGGAAAAAAAAAATTAAAAAAAATTGCTGCCTAATGTAAACCGCAGTCTATGCTGAAAGGAGGGATCAGTGCCAAGTACGCTTTCCTTTAGCCATCCCTAGAACACCCCGTGCACCCTAAGCACTCACCAACTGTGAAGCAACGCCCCTACAGGCTTGTGAGCCAATGGTGAGTGCGCCTCGACCACCACACATGGGGCAGGCTGGAGTGCTGCAGTGTTAGGAAAAAAAATCCTGGAGATAAAATTGTCAGTCATCATGTGAAAATCAACCAAAATCTTAAATCTTTTCTAGGTTTTCTTAAAGTGTGATTTTTGCTGGTTTAAAATGCGACACAAAACCATACTTCATCCTTTGAGGAAACTCTCCAAGGCACTGACACTGAATGCAATACCAAAATATTTGAGTGAGCTATGATATAACTTATAACAGAAGAAGCATTTATTCAAGGGGATCATCAAAATATAAGAAAAGGAAATGTGTCCACCCAGTAAATGGATAAATATAATTATATGTTGCCTTATGTGTCTGTGTGTCACTCAGTACGTTTACATGCACATCTAAGCCGAACTATTGGCAAAAACCGAGCTAAGGATTTAACTGGTGTTTCTGAGAAATCCGAGCGCACACGCACGAGAGAATTAAACTATTGCGTGAGGTACGTTCCCCTCTGAAACACTAGACGCGCTACATGCCCCTTTGTGTTGGCATTCTTCTGGTTCTTCAGCAACTGTTGTTGTCATTACGCTTCCATGATCTCTTCCGCTCTCCATGATGCCTAGGCCAATCAATAGTCACGTGTTCTGCCAAATATTCCTGCTTTGGCGAAACGTCCTACCTTATGCTTTTCCCAAGCTGCTTAACCCCTTCCCTAACCCTAAGGCCCAGGGCGCATGCGCAGTGGAGCTTGGTAGGACGTCTCAGCAGGTAGGAAGAATTTACAGAACAATGGCTAACTGTGGATTGCATATACAGTACATGCCGGAAAAGCTTGACTTAGATTCTCATTATCAGGCACAAATAGTCCAAATACAAAAACTCCAGGTCGGTTTGACTACAGTCCGACTAAGGTGTATATATGGCTTTCAAAACTTCGATATTAGCTGGCCTTAGGTAATAAATCAAATTTCTCTGAGTGCAGGTAAATGTACTGATTGAATTCACACTTTATGTAAAAAAGCTCCATAAAGGAAATATTTACTTAATGTATTGAATCACGCAATTACAGGTGAATCAACAAACTGCCTCTTACATTGTTATATTCCTTGGTATAATCTTAATAGTGATAATATTATCACATGAGTGTAATGTACCATATTAACATTTTGTCTAAGTGACATTAGCAATGCAAATAATGCTAATAACATATATGTAATGTGCAGTCAATTTAACCCTCTATTGCAAGCTTTAGGCCCATACTGTGTTGTGCATTTAAAGGGGAAGTTCTGTTTTTTACAAATTGGACCTTATTTCTGGGATAAAATACTGCCATTTACTCACCCATTTCACTTTGGAGTCATTTGGAGTATTTCCAACGATATTGGATTTGATGATATCCATTTAACAGGGGTGAATGGGGCATTGAAATGCAGCCAGTAAATGACACAAACTTGACCATTTCTCAAATAACAGACATTTAATAAGATACACTTATTCACTTAAGTCACTATTACTACTGTTAAGACACTACTAAATACTCCCAATGACTCCAAATTGAAATGGTTGAGTAAATTGCAGTAATAAGGTCCAATTTGTAAAAAACGGCACTTCCACTTTAACATATTGTTTTGTCTACTATGAACGTATCATCAGTTATATTACAACTCGTGGGAAAATATCAGGCAATCAAGGCAGAAAATAATCAGCATATGGCATTTTGAGCCATTCTTCACTGTCATCTATTGGAGGAAGTCTGACTTCCCTGGCCATGATGCAGTCAGCTTCTCGTTAATCATTTGGGCACGTAAAGTCTTCTACAAAGTTGACGGACGTGTGAAAGGAGTCCTGTTTTTCATGTGCTTTGAAGACTAATGTCACAGCATTGTGAGTAATTAGACTCGGTGAGCTCACAGGAAACACTTTTGGATCCTGTAAGCTCTTTCTTTGACACAAAACATCTAGTCTCCAAGTCATGGCTATTACTTTTTAAAAGTCGCTCTCTCTCTCTCTCTCTCTCTCTCACTCGTCTCTTTCTTTTCCTCTTTGTTTCTCTGAACTTCGTGTTTTCGTAGATATGTTTTAGCTAAAATCACAGTGTGGTCAATGGTAGCAAAAACTCAGGTTTTACTGTGGTTTTTATGAATATCAGATATGGTTATGGGTTTCACAACTATAATATATGACACCAGCTCAAAAACCCTTTGTTTCTTTTAATGATATATTTTTACACCATTTTATTACTTGGGTTAATTTTTATGTAGAGAGATCAATGCACTTCATAATTTCCTTGTGATGATTGATCCAGGTTCTATATATAATAAACCCATATGAAGTAAACTCACAGTGAAAGACATCTGGAAACAGTTGAGACCTTCAAATAAAAGAACAAGATTCATATGTTCCATTTTTGTCATGATTGGAAACTTTCACAAAAGAGAAGACAGATTTGATTTGAATACTCAGCGTTCAAGCTGCATCTGGATTTCAGAGCTTCCGAGATGAAGTTACTGTTATTTTGAGAAAAATCTCTCCACTGTAACTCGTCTGATGCCTCCCTGATGTGTTATTCATTCAGTCCCCAAGCCTCCTGTGAGGCTATTCATTCCACTAAACCACTGTCACTGTTCTTTCATCATCAACAGGGAAGCGAGAATGTGCAAAAATAATTGAATTTGACAAACATAAACCAGTTGTGATAAAAAAAAAAATCCAAAATATTACATACAATCCTAAAGCCAGGCAATACGCTTAATGTTAAATTTAACCACTAAACTTCAGTGATAATCACTCAGTCTAGAGCCAGATACATTGTTAAAAACAATACAATTTTACTTTTTATGAAAAAGTTTGTTGAGGGAAAAGAACCAAAGCTTATAATACAGTATATTTTTTGGGGGTGAAAATAATGATAAGACCCAGATGTGGAAGGTTACCTTCTGCATCCTGTACTGCATGGCACACAGGTGCCAAGCCCTCTAGCTGTCACTTTAACTTTATTTCACCCAGCCAGCCACTAACTAGCTTTTATCACCTACAGCACATTTTAAAGATAACCATATGACTGCACTGGATAGCTTATTTAAGGTTTGCGTAGCTACCCACATACTCATTAATTCTCCACAGATGTCAAAGTTAATGGATAAAACATCCCCAATTTCTGCCAGATGTACAGTCATGTCTCTTTGCATTAGTCACTTTGTGCTTCAGGCTTTAATACAGTATATTGTGGAATCCCCTTATTTGGAGTGTGTTTGAGGGTCCTAAAGAGCGCTAATATTCATCAGTCACCATTAAGCCAGTGATGTTTCCGTTTCTTATATGTCTCCAAAGCCAGCAGGAGGTTACGACCTCAGTGGCCCCTAATTGTGCACATATTGAGCTCACTGCTTCACAGATCGAATGACAATGTCTTTGCTCGTGTTAAGCATCCTTCAAATGCCTCAGATCTGCAACAATATAATTTATAAAGGACTGTCGCCGTCTTCTTGCTTAGCCTGTGGCCACAGTTGACCCTGTGGGGTCAGGGACGAAGGGAGGTTGAGGTTTAGTGAAAAGAGGACTAATTATTGGGGGTAAAGCAGAGAGCGATCAACCTGCATGCATGTATTGTTTTTAGACTGGGAACTGGCGAAAGACGGTGCACGTGAGAAATAGGCCCATTCATTCGTCTCCTTACGAGAGTAATCAATTGTGGTGAATCACTCAATGGAAATCATTTATCAAGCATGGCACATTTGATTTAATGGCATTTGATGGTTTGTGATGCTCACCGCAACATATTTAAAACTTTATCCTCCGTTAGTACTTGTTTTTATTAGGCACCATGTGGCTCATTTCTTTAGAAGTTTAGTTGTTTTGTCTGTTTAAAGACAATGGAGTATCGTGGGTGGTTCTCTCCGGGTACTCCGGCTTCCTCCCACCATCCAAAAACATGTATGGGGATTAGGTTAAATTGGCTAATTTAAATTGACCATAGGTGTGAATGTGAGTGTGAGTGGTTGTCTATGTGCCCTGCAGTGAGGTGGAGACTTGTCCAGGGTGTACCCCACCTTCTGCCCTAAGACAGCTGGGATAGGCTCCAGCCCCCCCTGCGCCTCTGTGGTAGCGGTAGATAATGGATGGATGGTTACATAATTTTTGGTTTTCCTTTTAGCATTCAGTTATTCTGTACTCTGCCAGTCGATTACTTAATGAACTCTTTAAACAGATTAATGTGCACACTTAATAGCAATATAGGGCTGCTACTTTGCTATTTACTTCGGGGAGCTATATTCAAACAGGTGGCTGACCCAGATGAACACAGCTGAAGCAAAACACAATGTCGTCACTCTAACTAATATCATATTACATATTGAATCAACATGAGGAAAACCAATACCAGAGATTCTTGCCAGATTTGTTTGGAGCTCTTCAAGAATCACTGATTCCTACTGTACACTGCAACTAAAAGCATCAGTCAGAGCTTTTCCACTGACACGTCAGGTGATTTATCATCTGGGGTTCAACCCCCCCCCCATTCTTCTACTTTAGCCCAAACTTTCGCAAAGCGCAGGCCTGAGAGCTCAAACAGCTCCAGAGCCGCTCTCCCTCTCATGGTTCAATGGGTTTGAACTCCCCAGTCATAACAGGGATCTATACCTCCTGATGCACACCAGGGCTTTGCCTTTACCACCCTGCACCTCGGCTTTTTTTTCCGCACATCTGCATGTGTAAGACGTCTCCACTGCAGAGACTGTAACATGACCACAGAGAACAATCCCTCACAGGAGAGTAACCAAAAACTGCAACACATCACAGCATATTGTTGGAGACGTTTTCGACAACAAGTTTGTCATGACAATCCACAGAGCTCAGGGAAGTACTCTATGTCACTGCACAGCTAGGTATTGTGTTGCAATAAGATAGATACTTGTATTGAACTCTTCCTGTTGTGGTGCAGTGACTTTGAATCATCTGAGGGTAATGGAAAAAGTCAGTGGGGTGTATATAGCAGGTTATTGTGTCACTAAAGGAGTTACCATAACACACTGGTCACATCTTCCCTTTCTCTCCCACCCTCCCCCGTCTCTGACCGTTCAGGTGGTTCTCATGGTGCAGTGATCAAGGAGCTCGGCCACCAGGGACTTGTGTTGGCTTGCACCGCAGATTAAGCCACCCCCCCCCCCAAAAGAAGCTTCCGCCTCCTCATTGCCGCAACGAAGCTTTATAAGCCGCTGAATTCCTAGTGCCCTTTAAACACAGTGGTCTGTCAACCTCTTTCCTGCTCCCATTGAGTGAGGCATTGTCTGTTGTAGCCCTGCAGACAGCTGTAAAATAATGTCAAAGCACCACTCTCTCGTCACTCTCCTGAGTACCATCGCATTGATGAATCATCATATTATGGCAAAATAACAAAAAACAATGAGGCTTTGAATTTTTACATTGTGATGACTGTAGTAAAGATAGTTGTGTAAATAGATGATGAGATCTTGCCACTGCTGCAAATACAGATGTTTTATTTTGACATCCACTTTCCATGGTGGGGTCAGTGTTTATTATCACACTGCTGAGGTCATTACATCACAAGCAAAATCCTGCTGAGTGAACTAAGTCGGATGGCTTGGCAAGTATGAGTTACACTTGCAGGAACAAAGCAAGAACTGAATGATAATGAAAGCATCGTTAAGTTCCAGACTTTGAAACACTATGTTAATGAAACTGTTTAGTTAGATATCTGTGGAACAGAATGACTTACACATTAATATTTGTTTTGTCTTGGGAGGGCAGAAATCCCTAAGCTCAATATCATCCAACAACATTCCATTCAACCACTGTTCTGTTTGATCGTGCACATTTTTCAAGTCACATTTTTATTTTAAAAATGCATTAAATTAATCCCCACCATGATTTTTTTTAATTAAGTAAGCAAGTGGCGTCAAGGGTCTGAAAGTGTCAGTATCTGATGAGTCAGGATGTGAATTCACATTCATTCTGCCTGTCTAATATTCACTCTCTAATTAGCTCTGTTTCAGTCTCCACCAACTCCTGAGGGGAATATCTGGCTAAATGGTCACCAACTAGTCGTTAATGCTGTTTTTTTTCTGCTGTTTGGTGATGAGCAGATGTTATAACAGTGGATTTATTGTAGCTCTTCCACTTCACACAGCTGTCTGCTGCAGGCAAAAACAACACTGTGAGAGCAGAGAAAGTTAAGTTGTGCCAGAATAGCAGAAAAAAGCTGAACGATGCAACAAAGCTGCTGAAAACTGCAAAGTTGGGTGATAACTTTCTGTAGCCACAAAAACTGCTAAGTAATGGCAAGGCAATCTTGAAGAAATGAAGTATTTAATTGCTTAATGCCCCACTTTACCACACTTCAGTCACTTAGCAGCTGTTTCAGAGATAATCAGGAATGACTCATTTAAAAAGTGCTCAGTGTTCAGATTCAGATCTCTGGAAACAAACTGCATAATGTTTTATTAGCATAGTGTCTTGAATGGGCTAGCTCTTGAGTTATCATAAAATACACTGTGTGTTGTTGTGTCCCTGATTAATAGCCACTCGTCTTGCTACTGATTCATTTATTATCAGAATGTTGCTATTGGTACCTACTCAACTTTTTGTGTACTATATTGTTAAATCTTAATAATTAGTCGTTTTTGTTCACATCAGTTGTTTTTCCTACCATTTGCTAATATAGTCTGACTAACGCTGAGATGTTAAATGGCCTCATTTTTTTCTGTCTCTGTTCTGTCTTTTTTGAAGCCTAGTTTTTTCATTTGTACTTTTTGACTTCTCAGCTCAACCCATCAAAGGCCGAACGCTTACTTTGCTCTATTTTCCATAGCAGGAACTGGATATATTACCACCGCTAACAGCGACTCTAGGGATACGGACATGAAGGGGCTGAGTGGGGCTTGGTCTGCATGTGTTTGGGTTAGGGGAAGGTTGTGAAGAGGAAAAGGGCGTGTCATAACGACCAATTTTAATGCATCACATGATTGTATCAATTACTCTAAAATGAGAGGGACAAATAATACACTGAAGCGAAGTGAGATCATGTTTTAAATTGACTTTTAAAAGTTTACCAAGAAGAGGACAGGGGTCTTAATCTGTAAAAAGACATCACACTCATAAATGCATGAGCCACAAAAAGACATCACACTCATAAATGTAGAGTGGATGATGATCTAAACAGAAGCTAAATGAGGGTTTTGCATCCAGGATGTACGCACCACCTTTAATATATTTGAAGGAGGCGAACATGCACTGCATATATCAGATGTATCAGCTCTTCAGTTGGCTTGGCCCAGTTGAAAAAAGGAAACATTTTGATACTAAATGCAAGAATGCTGACAGACATTAATCTGCTGCCTATGCTTCCGTGCTGTGACTGAACAAGATAATCATAGGCATACATCATGTTCATATTAAAGTACAACCAGGAGGCAAAATGCTGACCATTTCACTTTGCAGGGCTTTGCATTTTTTTGTGTCACATAGTGGACTAATCTGGTCGTGATAAGTGGCACAGACCATGCCAGAGACAGCTGCCAAGTATTTGGGTTATTAACAGCTGTGGGCTTTAAGAGGGCAGTGACTCATGAGATTTGATGACAGTCCAGTAGGGGGGTCCTTGGATCTTTCTGCAGGTCCACTTATAGTATAGTATACACATAACATCCTGGAGATGGAGCCATGTATGTAAGATCAGATTTTCAGTTTGTTTTTATAAATGTTAATACTGAGCAGGGGTGGACAAAACCCAGCACATGTGATTACTTTTCATTCATATATGCCACATGCTGAATATGGAAGCTGTGTCATATAGGTGTTGAGGATTTGCAGTTGTCAACATCTCAGAACTGTATAAAGTAAAGTAACAATGCAGATTTTAAATGACTACACCATTCAAGATAAACAAGAGCACATCATGAATTACAGAAATGAATGAAAACGCATGGGCTACCTGGAGCAGCTGTAGTATAAAAACACCAACAAATCTTAAATTGTTTGCTTCCTTTCTGTAAGTTAGTTGAGTTAGTTGTGTCTACTAGTGTCAGAAAAAAGAGGCCATAGGAGAAGAACCTTAAACTTACATTAAGCCTAATAGCCAGCAGGGGGAGACTCCTAAGGTTAAAAGAAGCCAGATTAGAATAGAAGTCTATCAGAAAATCAATTCAAAATCCCAGTCCACAAACCAATGGGTGACATCATGGTGACTACATCCACTTCTTACATACAGTTTATGGTCTGTACGTTAAGATCAGAGCTGGAGCTGGAAGCTGCGAGGATTGTTGTGTCACTAATGAACATGTTACAACTTGTTTGCTGAATTTGTGCTCAAAAACAGATATAAATATTAAAATGAGTAGTTTTACGGGGAATGAGTCTGCTTGATGAACAACAGAATATCCATGCAGTTCTTCTGTGCAGTCACTTTGATCAGCTCTTTTTGGCAAGGAAACTGTTACAGCTCATGACTCTGCCACAAACCACAAACTGATGTTTGTCTTTATTGTTTGTGTACGGGTTGAATAAATGAGATGCAAACATATCAATTAGTGAGCTTAGTGCTAGTGAAAAGTTTTTTTCTTCAAAGAGAGTAAGGTTAAGCGTTGTTACCTGTAAACACATAAGTGCTGTATTGAGTCTATCGTCTCAGCAAATAGAGTAATCTTGTCCTTCTCTCTCTTTTAGCTTTTTGTTTCCCAGACTCTTGTATACAGACAGACAAACAAGACCTCTCATCTCAATCAGCTGCATGGTTCAGGGTTAACAGGTGATGTTTAGATATCCCAGAGCTCAGGAGGGAAGTAGTTTACTCAACTAGCCTCTAACTCGATGGCTTCATGCCTCAAGATGACATCCATTCTGTTTATATATACAAAACTTTCTCTTTCTCTCTCTCTCTCTCTCTCTCTCTCTCGCTCTCTCTCTCTCTCACACACACACACACACACTGAAATTTTCTGTTCCCCTTCCACGATTAGTATTCACATGAGATGTGGCATCAACTATGGCAAGGGTCATTTTACACACGATAACCAAATGACAATTTCATACACATGCTTATTGCATGTAACCAGGCAGACACATCATGTATGTTAAACATGGACTTCCATGTGTTTGCAAAGAAAATGAAACATAAAGTAATAAGACCGCAGACATGACAACTGCAGCACTATTTGTGACCAGCAACCAAATATAACAGTGAGGTCACATGGAGTGCATATTATACCTCCCAGTGAGAGTTTGGCGTGCTACTCTCATCATGAAGTACAAGACAACTTGACTGGAGAAAATCTGAGATTGCTTTCTGGGTCCCTTGATCTCAAAGCCCCAGTCCTACACTTAGAACATGGTGATTCTCTATTTAAAAATCAGTTCACTGCTGACAAGCCATTCTCTGTACTGCATGATTATTATCTACACCAGGAAGGTTATTTTTTCACTTTTTTTTTGGTTTGTTTGTTGGTTCATTTGTCAGTTTGCAAAGTAACTCAAAAAGTTATGGACAGATTTTGACAAAATTTTCAGGGTTGGTCAGAAGTAGCCTAACTTACAACTGATTCATTTTTGGTGGTGATGTTGAATCAGATCCGATCACCACCAAAAATTAATCAGTTTTAAGTTAGGCTATTTCCGACCAATCCTGAAAATTTAATAAAAAGTATTCACCGCCACCTTGGCGGAGGTCTGCCCACTCTGAGTGCTTTTCTAGTTACATAATAAGAAACAATTTTGTTTCTACATTCTGTAAAAGCAGATCACATAGTACAGTTGCATGCTAAACCTAAACAAAAAATAATGATGATTTAGATTACTGAAATTCATGATCAACCTGTTGATGGGTTTAAATTGTGATGATGCACATTACATTTCAGTCCATTTCTTACTTCTCAAGGTTGTATTATAAACAGTAATTTGTCCATCTGCCCAACTCTGGTGTTGTATACCCTCAGTGTTATACAATTATAATAAAAAAATATTCTGATCATTGATGTCATGTTTTCATTTAAATAATTCGTTTTACTTTTACCTGCTGCATGTGGGTATCTGCCTTTGTCTTTGTAATGACTCCATTGTCAGACATGAACCCAAATGCACAACTCAGTAAACCATTTTCCAAAAAGACAGTTCAATGGATAACACAAGAACAATGGTTCACAGTGATGTGAAAAAGGTTAAATCAAAAGGTCGAGGAGGCAGAGTGAGAACGAAAAGAAAACCAAAATCTAAGCTACACACAAAATGCATTCACAAGGTGGTAAGTGAACATTATCTAATCCACAAATGAAGAAAAGGAGGTAAATAGAATTAATCTGTGCTTTAAACAGAAGACGCTCACAAGGAGGTAACTATAACTATGAAAAGGCTCACAAAATAACAGAAAAATCTTTTCCACAGGCAAGGCAGTGGCACTAGAAGGGGAAAAAAAGACTATTTAAACATGAAGAGGGGAATCACAGCTGGAAGCAATCAGGGTGGGGGAAGACAATCACTGATGTGGGAGAACAGGACGACAGGAAGCAAAGTAATCTGAAACAAGAGGGAGACAGCATTACTACAAAATAAAACCAGATATAGATGGGGGAACATGACTGAACTAGACAAAATGGTTAACTTAACTGAAAATAAATGACAGGATATGACAGTAAATTTAGGTGGTTATACCTGAAATAATACACCTTGGTCCCACCTCTTGCTTATTCTGAAGTGATTTCATGACAGAACTTATAACTGATTGGCCAGAAAGATAACATGTATGTTTGCATTCTTTTCCCCACAGCTTGGTAGACAGATCTGCGTGAAACACACACTGCAGAGTTTGCTGTGAATGATCACTTCCTGGTAGTCCATTCAGAGCTACATGATAACTAGTGAAGAGCCTCAAAAGCTTCAGCTGCTTTAAGAACAGCTCAACAGCTAAAAAAAACCTCAAGTCAAGTATTGCAGATCTAAAAACACTCACTGTGGTCATTTGGTAGGATCGTACTGGATTTGGAGGGTGGTCTGTCCCAAAATCCAAGTACACATGGAGTTTGTTTAATTCAGATAATGGTCAGTGACCTAGCTGACCATTATAACTGACCTAGCTTCAGAGTGTCAAATGTATGATTATTTTTTATTTTATAGTACCTATATATATAAAATACATTTAACATTGGAATGGAATTTGTAGTAAGTTGCAAATTTGCGTTCTTTGGCAGAAACTCTTAACGGCAGAGTTTTCTATTTGACGACACATGTTAAAGCTGAATCTAGCAAATGTATGATCCTATATAAATTTATCTTCCCAACAAAATTACATTTCAATTTACAACAAGGAGATCTACAGAATAAAGTTACTGTGACAGTTCTTAGAGCGCAAAGGTACTTCATGGGTATAGTTGGTTATCCTCTTCAGAATCACTTTTTGTCATACTGGATGAAATGATCCTCCCACCCTGAGAGCAGTAAATACATTATGTGTTCAGAAAAAGGACTAAAAAGAATCAAACCTCTTCATGTCTCGCCCCACAGCCAGCCCTCCAGTACCCACCACAAACAGATTAAAAAATGCTCACAGTCTTCCTGGGCAGTTGCCAAACTACAGACCCAGGCTGGAGTATTCTTGAAAAACAGGTACAGGCCGCTTCAGGCTCTGGTGTCGCCCTCACCCAGGCTGTGTGCTGTGGGGTTGCTGTGATCTACCAAGTGGTTCTGCTTTTCTTCGTACACCTTGCTGTGCGCCACACCTGCTGCTTTTTTGCTGATTGCAGCCCTTGGCTTGATCAGTGACTGTGCATTCAGGGGTAATAAAAAAACACAGCATGCAAGAATCACCCTCAATAAAATATCAATCCATTAAAAATAAGCTACAAGTTTAAAACCAACACAGCAAATTAAAACACAATAAATTTGGGGTTCTCCCATGGCAAAGGGACAATCTACCACACTGACATGAAAAAACAAATCACCACTGGGAATGGACAAAGGCTGATGAAAGGCTAACCATGGAGTCGATGATGCTCCATGGTTATCGACAGGCATTCTTCTAAACTACTCCTGCTGCAGATGACCACAACACCAACGTCAAATGTGTGACTGATTGCGGTTATGATGTTGTCAAGACAACTGATAATAGTATATGTATACTGGTCTTTACAGTAGTATATTCTCAATGTTCCTCCTAAAACCTTAACCCTAACTTAACTCTGGAGCCAGGACTGGAGGTGGGGCCCGTTGGCGAGCGCCTGGTGGCCGGGCCTGTACCCATGGGGCCCGGCTGGGCATAGCACAAAGAGGCAACGTGGGAGCACCTTCCAACAGGCTCACCACCCGTGGGAGGGGCCAAGGCGGTCGGGTGCGATGTGAGCTGGGTGAAAAGGCGTGATTGGGAGGAACGGCCCCCCCGACCGGAACCCGAATGGTGTTCTGTTATTGGACTTCTGTGCTCGTCACGGATTGTCCATAATGAACACCATGTTCAAGCATAAGGGTGTCCATATGTGCACTTGGCACCAGGGCACCCTCGGCCGCAGTTCGATGATTGACTTTGTGGTCGTGTCAGCGGACTTACGGCCGTATGTCTTGGACACTCGGGTAAAGAGAGGGGTGGAGCTGTCAACCGATCACCACTTGGTGTGGGGGATGATGCCGGTCCGACCGGGCAGACCCAAACGTGTTGTGAGGGTCTGATGGGAACGTCTGGCAGAGTCCCCTGTCAGAAGGAGTTTCAACTCCTACCTCCGGCAGAACTTCAACCACATCCCGGGGGGGGACATTGAGTCCGAATGGGCCATGTTCCGTGCCTCCATTGTTGAAGGTGGCGGGGGCCTCTCGCGGCGGCAATCCCTGAACCCGTTGGTGGTCACCGGTGGTGAGGGATGCCGTCAAGCTGAAGAAAGAGTCCTATCAGGCCTTTTTGGCCTGTGGGACTCTGGAGGCAGCTGATAGGTACTGGCAGGCTAAACAGAATGCGGCTACGGCGGTCACTGAGGCAAAAACTCGAATGTGGGAGGAGTTTGGTGAGGCCATGGAAAATGACTTCCGGACGGCTTCAAGGAAATTCTGGTCCACCGTCCAGCGTCTCAGGAGGGGGAAGCAGTGTACCATCAACACTGTGTATAGTAGGGATGGGGCGTTGCTGACCTCGACTCGGGACGTTGTGAGATGGTGGGGAGAATACTTCGAAGACCTCCTCAATCCCACCAACATGCTCTCTGATGAGGAGGCAGAGTCTGGGGACCATGAGGCGGGCTGTCCTATCTCTGTGGTGGAGGTCATCGAGGTGGTCAAAAAGCTCCTCGGTGGCAGGGCCCCAGGGGCGGATGAGATCCACCCGGAGTTCCTATAGGCTCTGGATGTCGTGGGACTGTCTTGGTTGACACGTCTCTGCAACATTGCGTGGACATCGGGGACAGTGCCTCTGGATTGGCAGACCGGGGTGGTGGTTCCCCTCTTTAAGAAGGGGGACCGGAGGGTGTCTTCCAACTGTAGGGGGATCACACTCCTCAGCCTCCCTGGTAAGGTCTATTCAGGGGTTCTGGAGAGGAGGGTCCGTCGGGAAGTCGAATCTCATATTCAGGAGGAGCAAAGTGGTTTTCGTCCGGGCCGCGGAACAGTGGACCAACTCTACACCCTCGGCAGGGTCCTGGAGGGTGCATGGGAGTTCGCCCAACCAGTCTACATGTGTTTTGTGGACTTGGAGAAGGCGTTTGACCGCGTCCCTCGGGGACTCCTGTGGGAGGAGCTCTGGGAGTATGGGGTACCAGACCCCTTGGTTCAGGCTGTTCGGTCCCCGTATGACTGGCGTCAGAGTTTGGTCTGCATTGCTGGCAGTAAGTCGGTCTCGTTTCCGGTGAGAGTTGGACTCCGCCAAGCTTGCCCTTTGTCACCGATTCTGTTCATAACTTTTATGGACAGAATTTCTAGGCGCAGCCGAGGCACTGAGGGGGTCCGGTTTGGTGGCCTCAGCATCACATCTCTTCTTTTTGCAGATGATGTGGTTCAGCCGTGCTCTCCAACTCTCACTGGAGCGGTTCGCAGCTGAGTGTGAAGCGGTCGGGATGAGAATCAGCACCTCCAAATCTGAGGCCATGGTCCTCAGTTGGAAAAAGGGTGGCATGCTCTCTCCGGGTCGGGAATGACCAGGTGGAGGAGTGGAGGAGTTTAAGTATCTCGGGGTCTTGTTCACGAGTGAGGGAAGAATGGAGCGGGAGATCGACAGGCGGATTGGTGCAGCTTCTGCAGTGATGCGGATGCTGTATCGGTCCTTCGTGGTGAAGAAAGAGCTGAGCCTCAATTTACCAGTCGATCTACGTTCCTATCCTCACCTATGGTCACAAACTGTGGGTCGTGACCGAAAGAACAAGATCACGGATACAAGCGGCCGAAATGTGCTTCCTCCGCAGGGTGTCCGGGTTCTCCCTTAGAGATAGGGTGAGAAGTTCAGTCATCCGGGAGGGGCTCAGAGTACAGCCACTGCTCCTCCGCATCGAGAGGAGCCAGATGAGGCGGCTCTGGCATCTGGTTAGGATGCACCCGGGGTGCCTCCCTGGTGGTGAGGTGTACCGGGCACGTCCCACCGGCAGGAGACCCCGAGGATGACCCAGGACACGCTGGAGAGACTATGTCTCCCGGTTGGCCTGGGAACGCCTCGGGATCCCTCTGGAAGAGCTGGATGAAGTGGCTGGGGAGAGGGAAGTCTGGGCTTCCCTGCTTAGGCTGCTGCCCCCGCGTCCCGACCCCGGATAAGCGGAAGAGAATGGATGGATGGATGGATGGATGGTAAAAGTACCCTAAATAGGAACCACAATCACCAACCAACCAAACAAATAAATGAAACAAAATTGTATTGTCAGAACAAGTTGCTAAGATGAGATAAGATAGAGCAGATAGCATTTCATCAGTCTTTAAAGTTTTTTTTATCCTGAATTTGCAGAGGCAAACGTACACAGATGGATGGGTTTGTGAGTCGATGAACACATATGCAACCCTGAGCAAGGCAGATGGTGAGTAAGTAAGAGTACAGTGTTATTCTTCCACAAACCAGGTGACTAATACATACATACTTTGTCTACTCTTTCACTGATTAGATGCTGACATTTCTATGCATCACATACTGTGCATACATAGATACATACAGCTCTTGCCTGCAAATTATGTCTGTGTAAACTATGTAAAAATTCTGAACTGTTTGAACACAGCACTGGCTTTTCAGTACAATGCACGATGTGAAGTGAAGAACAGTAAATAAAGCAACTAAAAATCAAAGAGCATTTTATCCTCTCTGCATAATCTTGTGGCAAAAAGTAAGGTATTTAACAGACATATAGTGCATACAGTAATAGCCAAACGTAAGAGCATGTTGACTTTGACACTGACCAGATTGACTGAGTGGAATTTACATTGCTCTATGTTGTATGAAAAAAAGGCAGATGTAAGAAGAGGTGTGAAACATTTTTTTAGATTTGTGAAATTGTTTTACAGTGAATAACTCACAAACAATGGGCACAAAAGAGGTTTGAGAGGCAGTGGTTTATCTATAAATAAATATAAATAAATCACCTCAAAGTAAAATAAGCAGAATCAAATGGGCTTTTTTTGTAAATTAAACACCAACTAAATAATATTTTATAGTCTAAACTAAATGATGTAACGATGATGTAATGATGGACAAATTCCAAAAAATTACAAGTAGCATTTCTTCCGGTGACTGTATGTATGTATTATTTGAGGCCACCAGTTGCAGGGGGGACGGCAGATCATTTGTAGGCTTTAACAGTGTCAGTCTGTCTAAAGTAGGGCTCATCCTTTTACACACCCACTGAGCTCACTGCTAGTCTATTCTGAGCTTTTCGCCTCATTTCATTCCCTTATTGCGGGATTAGAGCCTTAGCACAAAGGTGCTGCACACACACACACACACACGCACACACACACACACACACACACACAAATACACTGTCCCTTGGTAAAGACCAAAAATGTATTTTAAAATCAGATTATGTGTCTTTAACCTGAAGCCTTAAAAACAGTTAACCATTTAGAGAAATGTTTTCTGAAGCTACAGCCATCAGCGGATCATCTTATCATATCAAAAGAATGGAAAAGGAAAACAGAGGAACAACCTTTGTGTGATTGTAACATAATCTGCCTAGTAACTCACAAATTACATGACCAGGGTGGGATTTATGGGGATCTACTGGCATTACTGAGTTTTCATTAGTGTAATTTACCATAATTAATTGTCTGAAAATGAGAAAATGCGAGGGCCTTTCACAAAGTTATGCTGAAGCGGCAACTTAAATTTAGTGGCGTGGCCAAAGTAAGCTGGGAAAGGGTGGGTGGGTGCATTCAGTTGGTTTCAATCTGCAACCTCACCATTAGATGCTACTAAATCCTACACACTGGTCCTCATACTGTATAACTTTGGTATATCTTAATCCCAGTAAGCCCTACCATTGGATTTAATCGATTTATCAAATTTTAGAGCAACAAAGATTGCTCTACTTCCTCCTTTTAATTTTGTTGGTCCTTACAAAGACACTCACAGCCAGAAAACCACAATGTGTGGTTATCAGAGGAGGGTTTCAGTATACCGAGGTGTCCCTTGATAAAGACCTGGTTCTCCCAGACTGAAAGATGGCAGCTCTCAGAGGACCCAGAGAACTTTCAGTCACAGATAACCTGGACTCAGAGATACTAGGACATCTAAAATTAGTGTTGTCAGAACGTTCCACGATAAGAAAGTCTGAGATTTCGCACTGCACACCAGAAGTCACTTTGTTCAAGTCCCGCTGCTCCTCTATCTGTGCGTGTGCCAGTGAGTGAGCGAGACACACAACAGCATACCGTGAGCAATATTTCGTCTGCATGTGTCCGTTATGTGAATGTTTATAGTGTTGTAAATGCATGTAGAAATAAAGGTAACTGTGGAGATCAGTGTGTGCTCAGTGATGGACCCTATACAGTATGTAGCACATAAATCAAACTTTAACTGACACACACAAAGGAAACCTTGCACAATGTAGCATGCACACACACTTTACCCACATTACAGTAGCACTGGTAAGATTATGCACAAACCATATGAAACATTGCACAATGTGAAAACCATCAATGATGGCAATACACAACTACATGTTTCTACTATCTGTTTTTGGTTGAGTTTTAGACTAGGTGTTTCAAGCAGTGTACAACTTTTAAAGGAACCGTATGTAGGATTGTCGTCAAAACTGGTACTGCAATTACTTTCAAATTACTGTAGAGTGGTGTCTCCCCTCTCCCTCTCCCCTGATTAGAGGTTGCCAGCTAGGCTGCAAGATCCAACAGGAACGGAAAGTGTTACAGTGAATGAAAAGCAGCCACCTTGGGCATCACCATGGTCACTGAGAAGGAATAAAATGTGCAGGAGGAGAGCTGTGGAGAGATGGGGTAAAGAGAGTGGAACTCTGGGGCGGTGGATGGGGATTTGCGGTGAGAGTGCGGCTGCCCATCCCCTTTTAGCCGTCTCCATCTTTCAAAGGCATCTCCTATACAAAACCTTGTTTATTTTGAACTTTGTCACAAAGTATTTCGGATTCATAACGAGGTGTTTTAGGTTTCGTAACGTTAGACATTATTTATCCGATACGTTCGTAGCTGCAGCTGTGGTAACTAGAGCAGAGCTGGCAACCCCGATGCTGAAACACTACTGACTTGGTGATTGGGAGATAGGTGGCACATCAGACCAAAACATAACATGACAACATAAACAGTAACATAATCAGTTGAGGGCTGCAACTTGGCTTTTTAAATGAGAATATCCTGGCTGGACTACTGTTGTCAGTGATATAAGTATTTGAAATGAACATGATTTCTTAATGACTGGTGACGTATCAGGGTCATTTTATGATTAATTTGAATAAATGTCTTACACATTGTACCTTTAACTAAAACTTTAGGGCTAAAAGACTAATATCAAGCATCCATTTATTGTGTGCATACGATGAATATATGTTACTTTGTGGCTTGGTCATTGTATGTGTGAGTAATGGTGCTTTGCCATGCTACTCAACAGGAGACTACTGTATCTCCATAGACTTCACAGCAGACATGTTAATAGAAAATGCTCAGATGGGAGAAATAATGATAACAATGCTCAATTCTACTCAAGTTTCCCAGTGAGTAATGAAAGTGTGCCAGCATGCTCAGTACCAGGACCATGAAACTGAAGCAACTAATTTTATGTCACAGTAGGAATGATATATTCATTTTATTACATACACTTGTGTTTTATCTTCTGTGGTATTCACTGAGATAGATGTAAAAAGAAACAGCCGTTATGCTTTCCTAAAGGCTGCCAGACTCCTTTGAAAAAACAGTAATTCTACCTTGTAAAACACTCCAGAAACAAAAAAAATCAACTCAACTTTTCCACTGCTCCTACAATCAAAACTTTAACTGACAACTTTTGAGTTTGAAAGAGACTGAGTAGTAATAGATTTTATATTAAAAGTATCATTTTCACCGTTAATAAACCCTAACACACCACAAAATAGGTTACTTGTCCACTTGCAAAGGAGTTTATTCAAGATTCAAGACGTTTATTATCACGTGAACAGTAAGGAAATGTTTCTCCCTGAATCCTTTGCTATCCACAATGAATGCCGAGCAATAAGATTAAAAAATAAAAAAAAAAGATGAAAAATTAAACTTTTCTTTTTTTTCGTCTTCTCCATACTGAAACTACATTGCAGCCAACAGGAAATAGGTGCAACACCTGGCAATCGGCTGTCCACTTTTACCTTATCTTTAGACAACTAGTCTCCATATCTTATTTAATCATGTTATCGGCATGTGTTTGTCTGCGTATGTGCATGCCTGTGTGTGTGTGTGTGTGTGTGTGTGTGTGTGCGTGTGTGTGTGTGTGAGACAGAGAGAGAGAGATCCTTATATCCCTGAAGAGAGAGCAACAAATTGCCACTCTGCAGTTTGTCACTGATTTGCTGTGATAGTGGTGTGTGCCATTATCTACAGGCCCGTCTGTGTAACATTATATGACATTTTTGAAAAGTTGCATGCATGAATATGTTGCAGTGGTAAGAAAAAGAAAAAAATCCATCCCATGAATAAATAGCATACTGTATGACACTGTATATCTCTTAAATTTCAGTATGCTCCTCACATCTGGGAACTTAAAGTCCTCTTTATTTCTAAGAATAAGAAAATCTCATTCATCACCATATTCAGTCTCATCAATTGGTTTTAGTATCTGATAATTGTGATTTAGTATGTCATTATTTTGTTTTAGAATTAACAAATTTACAAGAAAACAGCTTAAAAAAACACCTAACACTAAGATAGTCTGAATTCTCCTCTCTTGTGTTTCATATGAAAATGTTTTGGGGTTGAAAGTTGTGACACCTATTAGCATGTTTAATATGTAAATTTATCACTGGCAAAATAATCATCAAGATACATTTCTATTTCAAAGTGAATCTTACGGAAATTTCAGACACATGATTGGAGCAGTGAAGTTGATAGTATTAAGGACACCTGGTCCTTTATGCTCTGACCAATAAGAACAGCCGTTACTTCTCATGTGCAAGATGTGCAGAACATCTTGTTTTCATGTGTTTGACATGTGTTACCCATGGCTATGTGATCATGGCCCAGTTATAGACTGGAAATCAGGGGAGGTGAGGGACTGGTCGACTAAATGTAACGATCGTTGCCTTAAGAGGGATACGCCTTTCATAGTGGGGGGGTTAGGAGTGGAAGCTAACCCAGAGGTTTCTGTTCCAGGCATTAACCGCGGTGAGAACTTTGCTGAATTATGTAATGTACCTGTGTGTTATCAAGACTTAAGTCTGGTGTTCAGCAAGGCGAAGGCCACATCGCTTCCTCCTCATCGCGCCTCAGACTGTGCTATCGAGTTACGGGAGGGGGCGACTCTGCCTAAGGGTCAGTTGTACTCCATTTCTGGACCTGAGAGAGAGGCCATGGACAATTACATCCAGACGTCCCTGCAGTCTGGCATTATACGACCGTCCTCGTCTCCCCTGGGGGCGGGCTTCTTCTTCGTTGGTAAGAAGGACGGGTCTCTTCGACCTTGTATGGACTACGCCCCACTCAATGACATTATTATTAAAAACAGGTACCCCCTCCCGCTCATGTCTACGGCTTTTGAGCAGCTACAGACAGCTAAGGTGTTCACTAAGCTCGATCTGCGTAATGCTTACCACCTCCTATGCATACGGGAGGGGGATGAGTGGAAGACGGGGTTTAACACTCCTACCGGACACTATGAATATCTTGTCATGCCGTTTGGTCTCTGTAATGCTCCTGGAGTTTTTCAGAACTTTGTAAATGATGTATTGAGAGTATCTAAATCGTTTTGTGTTTGTTTACCTAGACGATATTCTCATTTTTTCAACTGACCAAGTCTCTCATGTGCAACATGTTCGTTAAGTCTTGTCTAAGCTGCTAGAACACCAGCTCTATGTGAAAGCAGAGAAATGTCAGTTCCATGCTGAGTCAGTATCATTCCTGGACTTCATCATAGCCTCTGGAGCGGTACAGATGGATCCGGCTAAAGTGAAGGCAGTGGCAGAGTGGCCAGTTCTGAATAACTGGAAAAAGCTTCAGCTATTCCTTGGATTTGCAAACTTTTACCGGCGCTTTATTCGGAACTATAGTGCCATAGCAGCACCCCTGCATACATTAACCTCTCCTCAGTCTTCCTTTCAGTGGGATTCCGCAGCAGATGCAGCCTTTCAGCAACTCAAGTCAAGATTCACCACGGCTCCTATTCTCATCCACCCCTCTAAGCAGTTTGTAGTAGAGGTGGACACGGTCCTCTCACAAAGATCAGCGGAGGACAGCAAGATGCATCCCTGTGCTTTCTTTTCCAAGAAGCTGTCAAAGGCTGAAAGAAACTATGATGTGGGCAACCGTGAGTTGCTTTGAGTAGCCTTGGGCGGAGATTGCCTTACTTCGTCACTGGACTGCCCACATCCAAAGGTAACACCACTGTTCTTACAGTGGTGGACAGGTTGTCAAAAATGACTCACTTCATCGCCATGCCCAAGTTGCCGTCTGCTAAAGAGACGGCCGAAGTCATGTTTAACAGAGTTTTTAGTATCCATGGTTTTCCCAAGGACATTGTTTCGGACAGAGGCCCCCAGTTTGTGTCGAGATTCTGGAGGGAGCTGTGTGGACTCATTGGTGCGACTGTTAGCCTATCCTCTGGCTACCACCCACAGTCTAACGGCCAGACGGAGCGACTAAACCAGGTACTGGGGACCTGCCTGCGCTGCCTCATCGCTCAGAATCCCATCTCCTGGAGCAAGTTACTTCCGTGGGTGGAATACGCCTACAACTCTCTCCCCTCTGCAGCTACTGGGCTCTCTCCATTTCATTGTGTCTATGGTTACCAGTGCCTCAGTGCCGTCGGCTCACGCACTGGTTTGGCGGGCACATCGAGTGTGGGAGGCCACCCGACGTGTCCTCCAACGCAGCGCGGCCAGGATGAAGAAGGCGGCTGACCGCCGGAGGAGACCAGCGCCGCCTTACCAATGCGGTCAGAGAGTATGGCGCTCCACCCGTGACCTGCCTCTACGGGCGACCACCAGGAAGCTCGCCCCTAGGTTCATCGGGCTGTACCCCATCACTAAGGTGGTGAATCCGGCCTCGGTCCGGCTACGCCTTCCCCGCTCCCTCAAGGTTCATCCCACGTTTCATGTCAGCAGAGTGAAGCCAGAGAAAGTCAGTCCGCTGGTTCCCGCTTCCCGACCTCCACCACCCCCCCGTATCATCGTTGGAGGCCCTGCCTACACAGTCCATAGACTCTTGGCAGTACGCAACAGAGGGCGGGGAAGGCAGTTTTTGGTAGACTGGGAGGGGTACGGACCTGAGGAACGCGAGTGGAAGCCAGCCTCATTCATTCTGGACAAGAGCCTCATCAAGGATTTCTATAGAAGGCATCCTGAGAGTGGGACCTCTGTGGGTTTCTGCGTCTTCTGAAAAGAGGTCCACTTTGCAGCATATTGGTGGCTCTTCTTTGCTTCAGTTGTTGTCAAAGAATAACCTGTTTAACAAGAATTGATTCACACATTCAGAAAACAATAATGCAGTCACAAAGAGGTTGACAATGAAAACTAAATCTGGGTCCATTTCATGCAGCACACATCACAGTGTTGAACTGAAACAGTCACTTCCTGGTGATGGCAGAGCCAACACAGTTTATTCTAGACCAGATCTGAAGCTATTTAAGACAAAAATAACAGGTAACACCAGATCCCAATGTTTGTATTTAGCAATAAAAAGACATACCTGTCTTTGCTAGTGTCCTGTCCTGGCCTCGCCTTTCAGTCCTTCCTTTCTGTTTCTTTTTGCCAAAGAAAGGGTGTCTGCGGTCACGTCCAAAGAGGAGTCCATTTGCAGGCAGGAAGACTTTCTTGAAGGTTCCCACTGGTGGACTCAACTCTATGTCCATGGACAGGTGGACGGGGCTCAAATCAATGTCCATGGACTGGTCAACCGGGCTCAAGTCTACGTCCATGGACTGGTCGACCGGGCTCAAGTTTACGTCCATGGACTGGTGGACCTGATCTGCTTTTTTCCTCTTTGCGCATGGACTGTCTTTGTTTGGCCTTTTGTATAAAAGAAGAGAACCTGTTTGAATCTCCAGAATCTTACCACCAACAGTAAATCAACAGTAACACTGACCTCCTGATACCAGCAGGGGAAACAGTGTCATATTTCAACCTTTACATAACTAAACTAACTACTAGAAATAGCCATTTGTAGACATTTACTCCCAGTGAGTTCATCTTCCTTAGTTCAGTTTCTAATGACATTCCTGCCTTTCAAGAATCTTCAAGATGTTGTACATTATTATTTTTTCAGCAGCCTGTAAACAATAATTACTTTAATACCTTAAACAATGCAGAAGCTGAAAAAGGGATGAGCTGGAGCTATTATTTAGAGTACTACTACTATTTAGAGAGACGTATCTGTTTACTTGTGTTTCTGTTTGTCTGCTTTCATTAAACGTTTATTAAAAGCTCTACATTAGATGTAAGTACTAAAATGGACTTAAACGGACACTGTGTGATTTTTTTTTCTCCCATCTAGTGGTTAAATTTGACTTTGCATGCATTGCAACATGGTTGGAATACGGTAAGCAGAATGGGTCAACTCCCGGGCAGCCACTATCACCGCGGATCACCAGCCCGGAGCACTGGTCATTTTATGGCCCTTTTTACGCTTTTTAGCGATGAGGATTCGGCACGGCATAAGTATGGTCTTGTATTATGACCAAATGTGCAGTACAAGCTTTAGTTTGGTGCCGGGTACGTAAAACCGGCGTCTCCACCTTGCTTCTCTATGAAAAGTGAATCGCAAAATGCGGAAATACATTTTGTCCTATCATTACTAGCAGGTAGTGCCTTATGTCCCTCTTGGCAGCTCATCATTTTTTTAGGCCTGGCCACTGGAAAAGGGAAGCCACCGTCGCCATGGCAACAGAAAAAACGCCTCTTCTACAGGAGGAGCTACATTATGCCTCAAATCATTTTAAGTGATTCCACAGGTCTTTCAACTCCAGCACAATTTGATATATCCTATCAAACAAATGAAGCCAGATGAATTTTGCTGCCAGTTGTTCTCACACTTTAACGTGCCAGGAATGCAAAATCAAACCAAACGTCAACATAGAGAAAGATTTGCTAGTTTTGTCTTTTTTTTCATTCCAAATCATGCCTTCAGTTTCATTTTCTTTCAGTGTGACAAAGGTGTGAGGGACATACTGGACATCATGCAGAACTTAAATGTCTATGTTGTTTCCTCCTTCATTTTTTTTACCGTCGCACTGCTGAAGCCGTTGTAAGTGTGCATCGATGCAAACTCGTTATTTGAGGGCTCAATGGTCCACTCACCCTCTGCTCTGAGTGGTTTGAGACGGCCCTTAATGTGGCGGAGCCTCCGCAAGGACGCGCAAACAGAAGGCTAGTGTGTAGGGGATGGTTTGGGGATTGGGCCCTAGTGTGTAGGGAGAGTGTGTAGGGGATGGTCTGGAGATTGGGCCCTAGTGTGTAGGGGACGGTTTGGGATTGGGCCGTAACGACAGACGACTGATTCTTCGCGCAGGAGGATGAGTCAGATGGTTGGCATATGTTATTTTACACTAATGAGGATCTATTTATGAATGAAAACACTGATATGAGGTAATAAAATACTTAAAAAATTACAGTGTTCCTTTAAGTAAGTATTAAAATGTTTCATATATACATTGTAAGCAACAGTTTAAAATTACTTTGACCTTTGAGAAAGGACGTCAGTCAGATTGTGCTCTATAACAAATAAAATAAATTGATAAATGGACTTACCAATGATCCCTTGGCCTCTTCAAGGTGGTGATGAAATGCATTGAAATTGTTTTTTTTTTGATGAACAGTAGGAAACTTTTTTAGTAATCCTTTTCTCTGTCTGCACCCAGCGTGTGAAGATAGGGAAATGATGAATCCAGCTGTAATTCTCTCTTCTTCCTTGTGCAGAATGGAATTTCTGATACTTTGATAGAATTCAGCTCTGATTCTAGAAATTCCAAAAATGTGTCAGAAATTCCATACTAAAGTGCTATTGATTATGCTAAAACAGTATGTGAGATTTTTTTTGGTATGTCCGAAACCTTAGTATGAACCCAAATAGTATGAGGGGCATACTATTTCCGGCAAATATTACAGTATGCAAGCATGTGACTGAAATGTTTTTTTTCTGTCTCAAAATGACATGATGTCATTTGAATGAGAAATTATTCAAATGACCTGAAGATAATTGAACTCTGATCAATCTACAATTTACATTTACAGTCATAAATGGCAGGTGAAATTTTGATTATGATCATATTTACAGTAATATCAGCAGGTAAAATTGACTGAGTGGGCTCTAATGTGTCATATATCATCCCCAAAAATGACATCATGTCCACAAATAGGAAACTCACTTGCCACAGCAGCATAAACAAGTCATAGTCAGACAAAAGAAAAATGAAAGAGTAATTAATTAATAGTAATTAATAATAAATTAAATTTTACAGTGTACAGATCAATATAAAATTAAACAGTAACAGTTTATTGGATTGATGGGAAAAGGTAGTGATTGTATGTTTGACCAGATTAGTAATATAGTCTCAACATTCATATGTTGTTTCCTCCTTCATTTTTTTACCGTCGCACTGCTGAAGCCGTTGTAAGTGTGCATCGATGCAAACTCGCTATTTGAGGGCTCAATGGTCCACTCACCCTCTGCTCTGAGTGGTTTGAGACGGCCCTTAATGTGGCTGAGCCTCCGCGAGGATGCGCAAACGGAAGGCTAGTGTGTAGGGGATGGTTTGGGGATTGGGCCCTAGTGTGTAGGTAGAGTGCGTAGGGGATGGTTTGGGGATTGGGCCCTAGTGTGTAGGGAGAGTGTGTAGGGGACGGTTTGGGATTGGGCCGTAATGACAGACGACTGATTCTTCGCCCAGGAGGATAAGTCAGATCGTTGGCATATGTTATTTTACACTAATGACGATCTATTTATGAATGAAAACACTGATATGAGGTAATAAAATACTTAAAAAATTACAGTGTCCCTTTAAGTAAGTATTAAAATGTTTC
Organism: Synanceia verrucosa; assembly: GCA_029721515.1. Lineage (NCBI taxonomy): Eukaryota > Metazoa > Chordata > Actinopteri > Perciformes > Synanceiidae > Synanceia > Synanceia verrucosa. The sequence goes on from CM056556.1 coordinate 15,896,241, forward strand.
ATATATACATTGTAAGCAACAGTTTAAAATTACTTTGACCTTTGAGAAAGGACGTCAGTCAGATTGTGCTCTATAACAAATAAAATAAATTGATAAATGGACTTACCAATGATCCCTTGGCCTCTTCAAGGTGGTGATGAAATGCATTGAAATAGTTTTTTTTTTTGATGAACAGTAGGAAACTTTTTTAGTAATCCTTTTCTCTGTCTGCACCCAGCATGTGAAGATAGGGAAATGATGAATCCAGCTGTAATTCTCTCTTCTTCCTTGTGCAGAATGGAATGGAATGGAATTTCTGATACTTTGATAGAATTCAGTTCTGATTCTAGAAATTCCAGAAATGTGTCAGAAATTCCATGCTAAAGTGCTATTGATTATGCTAAAACAGTACGTGAGATTTTTTTTTTTGGTATGTCCGAAACCTTAGTATGAACCCAAATAGTATGAGGGGCATACTATTTCCGGTAAATATTACAGTATGCAAGCATGTGACTGAATTTTTTTTTTTCTGTCTCAAAATGACATGATGTCATCCATCCATTATCTACCGCTTATCCTCATAGGGTCGCGGGGGGGCTGGAACCTATCCCAGCTGTCTTAGGGCGGAAGGCAGGGTACACCCTGGACAAGTCACCACCTCATCACAGGGCACATAGAGACAGACAACCACTCACACTCACACCTATGGTCAATTTAAATTAGCCAATTAACCTAATCTGGTGGGAGGAAGCCAGAGTACCCAGAGAGAACCCACGTAGACACGGGGAGAACATGCAAACTCCACACAGAAAGGCCCCGGGCCCGGGATTCGAACCCTGTACCTTCTTGCTGTGAGGCGACTGTGCTAACCACTACACCACCGTGCCGCCCCATGATGTCATTTGAATGAGAAATTATTCAAATGACCTGAAGATAATTGAACTCTGATCAATCTACAATTTACATTTACAGTAATAAATGGCAGGTGAAATATTGATTATGATCATATTTACAGTAATATCAGCAGGTAAAATTGACTGAGTGGGCTCTAATGTGTCATATATCATCCCCAAAAATGACATCATGTCCAATAATAGGAAATTCACTTGCCACAGCAGCATAAACAAGTCATAGTCAGACAAAACAAAAATGAAAGAGTAATTAATTAATAGTAATTATTAATAAATTAAATATGTACAGTGTACAGATCGATATAAAATTAAACAGTAACAGTTTATTGGATTGACGGGAAAAGGTAGTGATTGTATGTTTGACCAGATTAGTAATATAGTCTCAACATTCATATGTTGCTTCCTCCTTCATTTTTTTACCGTCGCACTGCTGAAGCCGTTGTAAGTGTGTATCGATGCAAACTTGCTATTTGAGGGCTCAATGGTCCACTCACCTTCTGCTCTGAGTGGTTTGAGACGGCCCTTAATGTGGCTGAGCCTCCGCGAGGATGCGCAAACGGAAGGCTAGTGTGTAGGGGATGGTTTGGGGATTGGGCCCTAGTGTGTAGGGAGAGTGTGTAGGGGATGGTTTGGGGATTGGGCCCTAGTGTGTAGGGAGAGTGTGTAGGGGACGGTTTGGGATTGGGCCGTAACGACAGACGACTGATTCTTCGCCCAGGAGGATAAGTCAAATCGTTGGCATATGTTATTTTACACTAATGAGGATCTATTTATGAATGAAAACACTGATATGAGGTAATAAAATACTTAAAAAATTACAGTGTCCCTTTAAGTAAGTATTAAAATGTTTCATATATACATTGTAAGCAACAGTTTAAAATTACTTTGACCTTTGAGAAAGGACGTCAGTCAGATTGTGCTCTATAACAAATAAAATAAATTGATAAATGGACTTACCAATGATCCCTTGGCCTCTTCAAGGTGGTGATGAAATGCATTGAAATAGTTTTTTTTGATGAACAGCAGGAAACTTTTTTAGTAATCCTTTTCTCTGTCTGCACCCAGCATGTGAAGATAGGGAAATGATGAATCCAGCTCTAATTCTCTCTTCTTCCTTGTGCAGAATGGAATGGAATGGAATTTCTGATACTTTGATAGAATTCAGTTCTGATTCTAGAAATTCCAGAAATGTGTCAGAAATTCCATACTAAAGTGCTATTGATTATGCTAAAACAGTACGTGAGATTTTTTTTTTGGGCATGTCCGAAACCTTAATATGAACCCAAATAGTATGAGGGGCATACTATTTCCAGTAAATATTACAGTATGCAAGCATGTGACTGAAATGTTTTTTTTCTGTCTCAAATGACATGACGTCATTTGAATGAGAAATTATTCAAATGACCTGAAGATAATTGAACTCTGATCAATCTACAATTTACATTTACAGTAATAAATGGCAGGTGAAATATTGATTATGATCATATTTACAGTAATACCAGCAGGTAAAATTGACTGAGTGGGCTCTAATGTGTCATATATCATCCCCAAAAATGACATCATGTCCAATAATAGGAAATTCACTTGCCACAGCAGCATAAACAAGTCATAGTCAGACAAAACAAAAATGAAAGAGTAATTAATTAATAGTAATTAATAATAAATTAAATATTTACAGTGTACAGATCGATATAAAATTAAACAGTAACAGTTTATTGGATTGATGGGAAAAGGTAGTGATAGTATGTTTGACCAGATTAGTAATATAGTCTCATTCTGAAGTTTATTTTCATTATTATTTTTAATTTTATTGTTATGTTGATTCTTCATAGCAAAGCCATACAGTATTCTTTATTCTGTTTTATTCCTGCACAGATTCATCTGCCCCTGTAAAAGAATAAAGTGTATCATTACAGTGGTACTTATCTATGCTGCTCATTTCAATGATTAATAGTTTATCTGCTGTAGGGAAGGGAAGATCAGCACTGTATGAAGGAAACACGTATTCAGAAGAATGGAACACTTTCCCTCTGGTAGACTATTAAAGTTCAACTTTTTGAATTAGAGATAGACCAAATCTTTTCCCAATTGTAAACCTAACTAGACTTTATCTTAAAACAAAATACCAGGAAAATGGTCCTCACAACGTCTGTTTTTTAATTCTACTATACTAGCTGGTAGGCATTTGGTCCTTAATCACTCATACTCTCTCACTTGCTTTCTTGCATTCTTTCTTTCTTGCTTGCTTTTTTAACCTGGAACAAACGTGGTGGAGTACCTCCATGAGGCCAAGGCATCCAGACCATACCCCTACATCCTGACACTGGGAAATGAAAATCGGCATGCATCTCTGGCCTTTGTCATCGTTGCTGGACAGGCTTTGGAACACGACGCACTGCTTCAAGCCATCCATGTCTGCTTCAAGGCATTCTTTATCTTAGACGTTAAATACCCAAAGCAGTGTGAACATGTGTGGGAATTCCTGCAGAGTGGAATCGATGAAATGCCAGGAGGGGAGTCCAAACTGGTAAAGTTTCTTCAAACTAGAATACTTGCTTACAAGTAGAGCTAACAGCCTCAAAGACAGCTTGTTACTACCAGGCAAACAGGTGTTTCAAAAATGGACACTTGGCCTGTTTTTCACTGTCAATGTCACTGTCACTAGACATTCAGTTTTGCACTGAATGTTTTACTGACACTGATTTGAACTGTTCCAGTTCTCGACCTGAATGATAGCTTATTTTATATGTAGATATTTTGTAATAATAACTTTCAAGGCGGCGCCTTGTAAAGATTCCAGTATTGTTTAAGTGTTTATTGTATAATATATGCTTTGCATGACCAAATCTAGCATGTATTTTGTTATAGGTTTGTAGTTGAACAGTTTTATAGATATGGGTAGTGTATTGCAATTTATTTTCTTATAGACTGTACTGTACTGTAATGTGTTAGAATTAATCTGGCATATTGGTTAGTTTGACCAAGCATTTGGCTAGATTACTAGACAAATATATGTAGTTGAAACAACCCAACAGTTTTTAGTGTGCAATGGTGTGTGTGTGTGTGTGTGTGAGACAGAGAGAGAGAGAGAGAGAGAGATCCTTATATCGCCGAAGAGAGAGCAACAAATTGCCACTCTGCAGATTGTCACTGATTTGCTGTAATAGTGGTGTGTGTCATTATTGCAGGTGTTTACCATCTACAGGCCCGTCTGTGTAACGTTATATGACATTTTGGAAAAGTTGCATGCATGAATATGTTGCAGTGGTAAGAAAAAGAAAAAATCCATCCCATGAATAAATAGCATACTGTATGACACTGTATATCCCTTAAATTTCAGTATGCTCATCACATCTGGGAACTTAAAGTCCTCTTTATTTTTTTCTGTATTTTCTTGTAGATTGTACTGTAATGTGTTAGAAATGGTGTGTGTGTGTGTGTGTGTGTGTGTGTGTGTGTGTGTGTGTGTGTGTGTGTGTGTGTGTGCGTGCGTGTGTGTGTGTGTCTGTTGTTTCTGTGCAGAGCAGATGTAGGCTCTGTGATTTACGTTAGTCCAACAAAGTCAAATCTGACGCCAGATTGTTGTTTGAGGCTACTATCTCCTACACAACTTCAAAAGACCCTTTATCCGTAAATCTAATCTTGTTTCAACATGACCACGATGAAGACCTCAATTCTTTACGCACTGATTTGGAGTTACAAATGTATCAAGTAGTCCCGTGATTTGATAACAGATATGATTTGGCAAAAAAAAAAAAAATACAGTAACGAATGTGAGATTGTGCAAGAGGGGGCGTAGATACACAGTTTGCTAATATGAACTGTTTGTCCCTTTCCAGATCACAAATACTTAATCCAAAACAGGCTCTGGGAATTGAAAGTTTGAAAAGGAATCCATTTTATGATAAGAAATCCATCAATCCACTACAGCCACCAATAGGACAGCATGTTCACCACCTCCATCTAATCTTTATTTAAAAGAAAAAAAACACTCACAGATCTGTTTCAAATACAAAAATGTGTAAATCCTATGGCATGAGTCCATGAAGCAGTCCTAGGGAAGGATAGTGTTTGGGGGATTAGCCCCAATCCAGGTGGTCTTCATTTAACCCCTAACCCCACGAGGGGCCTGTGAACTGCAGTAAGAGCTCAGCACATGGTCATCACAGGTTCCACACGGTTTTGATCACCCATCATCCATCTTGGCTCTGTTTTCTATATATATTTCAGCAGTATCCACCTGAGCGCTGCAGCTCATGAAACACTGTTGAATCTTTATTAACCATGTCATGGTCCGTGGTGGACTGCGTGTCTCATCGTATTGGCTCTGTTTTGCAGCTGTGGTGTCAGATTCTGACTGCAAAATTAGAATGAATGATGTAGAAGTGAAAAGCAAATATGGAGGCATAGATAGTGCAGTGGCATGAGATGCTTGTAGCTTTTGTTTGAGGCTAATGCAATTAGGCGTTATGAGAATGAAAGAGCATTTCACACTACATGAGTTTGAAGAGGAGAACATGATAATAATCATGATGACAGTGAACAACATAACAAAGGCAGGTCAAACTTATCCAAATATGTCCTCCACTATACATCTTCTCCAGCTCCTTAAATGGGCATTCAAAATATTGTCCCTCTACTAGTTAGGGTTTGAAGTTGTGTCAACAGAACTAAATGGCAGGGAACCTGCAGAAGATCTGAGAGAAACCCTGATCAAAGGCACCTTTACATGCAGTCAGTGTCAGCCAGCGCTGTGCATTTGTGTGTTGTGTGTATGTGTGCGTTTCCCACAATGAGATGACAGACATAGATCTGTCTGGTGTGGTTCCTTCAGAGGCCCTGTTGCATTTTGACAGCCTCTGTTTGCACAACACAAGCCATGAAAAGCACGCTCACCTGCAGCAAAGCTCACACAACACCTCAAATGGACTCCTTCTGCTGGACTGAGGCCACCATATGTGCCCAAATAAATGTAAAAAAGCAGCTAATGCTGACAAATATAAAGAAACGTATCAATAAAGATGGTGAATGGACAAATTACTCTGCTTTTGGCAAACTGGACAATCGGCATGTGAGTGATGGACCAAATCCCAGGTAAAACCTTTGTGAGTCAAAGACACCTTTATCCTTGACACCTCTTGAGCAAACAAAGAAAGGGAGAGAAAAGAAAGAGGAAGGGTGAAAAAGAAAAAAGCTGAGGGGGTGAGTTCAAGACAGCTTCCCTGCTCAGCAAGAGCTGCCTTAGAAAATCCCTTTGACAAAAAGAAATGGGGCAAAGTAAATGTCTGTCCAGGAAGCCCAAACTCTGGAGCGTTTTTGCTGATTATTGTTCGAGGTGACATTGCATGAGAGCTCCTTTGGCTAGGCTGCTTCCATGCAGTCCAGTCCCGAGGTAAAGAGACCACCCATTAGCCTTGCCTGAAGAAATGCCTATTGAGTCTATTCAGAAGCCTGCCTGTCTCTCTAAGCTTGCTCCTGGCCAAGAATTGTAGCTGGGGAGCTGGGGGAGTGGCAGAGCTCCTTAAAGTGGAGATCTGGGCAATGAAGACTGGTTGCCGTGGGCTGCTAAACGGGCTAGACCAAGCCAGAGTCAAGGGGGTGTCCTACTGTGGGAGGGCGGGGCTTTCATTCGCCACTCTGACCCACGTTCATGTCCCAGAACAATCAATGGCTAAAACCCTGGGGGGCGGGCTCTAGTGAGAGGAAAAGGTTAGCGGTAGGGTGGGCCCATGTTGTGCATGGGGGTGACAGTGACATTGACAATGATGGGGGGACAATGTGGTGGCAAGCAGCTGTGTGGGAGGTGACAGTGGGGTGAGAAGAGAGGTTGAGTCTCAAGGGGCTCTGCTAACAGACTTCTTGGACTGAAGTGTTGGAATGAAAGAGGCAGGCTTCAACTGTGGGCCAGCCTAAACTTTAGTTAAGAACTGGGTAGGCATAGAAAGTGTGTGTTGAAATTCTGGTGCATTTGAAAGGGTTAGGCTCTGATATAATGTTTATAAGAGCAGGAATCAAAAAGCCAGACTGTTTTTTGATGGAAAACACTTTGCATATCTACACACTTTGGACGTCATTCAATTAGAGGAGAATGTTTCTGCCTCTCACTCATTGTCATTGTCTATCATATAAGTGCTGTGGGGTTGAAGGGAGGTCTTAACGGAGCCCAGCTTCATGTGTCTGCTTCATATTACGGTTCCCAGCATCTGACAATGTGGCTCACATTAATGGAAGCTGCACAGCACTGCGGTGAGATCGGAAATTGATTTGGATAGTGTGCATTGAAGGGAATGACCTAATTACTTGGCGATTCATCAGTTGCAGCAACCTCCCTGAGAACGACTCACAAATAGACCCCCCAACTGTACATTTTATTTGGTGTCCTAACAAAAAAATTGAATTTCCTTTGACAGATTAGAGAGCTTTGTGAGGTTTCCTTTCCTTCCATAGCTGGCATACAGCCGAATTACCCTGTAGACCTGTGTTACAGCCCATGCAGCTGAGAGGTGGGCCGAGCTGTCTGACAATTTGACTCATTTTGTTGATCAATGTGGCACCAGGAAAAGGTTCCAAGGTAAGAAATCAAATTGCAACATATAAAGCCATATAGTAGTAAAGATTTATACTGATTTGCACATGCAATAACAGCTGTCTCGTTACAGAAAATCTTGGCGGCAGGCAGCCCACATAACTGTGAACCAATTCAATGTCACAATTGTCTCTGACAGATAACATTTTTTTCATGTTTTCTAGAGATACTTCATTGTATGAGAGCTTTGCACTATAAACAAGCGAGTAAAGTTAATGTTTCCAGTATAATTATTGCAACTAAAAGGGAAGAAGGAAGACACATTAAGAATGTGTGATGCTAATTTGTAGGCTAATGCTTGTGTCTTTTGGGTATAGAATACTACAGCATGTTAGCTGCTTTATTTTTCTGATACCTCTGTATGATGCACTCTGTTTGAGCACATGAAATAAAGCCCAGTCTCCACTCCTGCTCCACTCTAATTAGCTTGCTAGCTAGGGTGTGCCAAACTAGCCACCAAGCAGGTAAATCTGCAAATCTGTCCAATAACCACATCGCCAAAAAAAAAAAAAAGGCAGGAGTCCCAGAAAAAAGTTTCTGACACATTCTCTTTTACAAGGACTTTGGAACTTTGCAGCCCTTTTGAAACAAAAAACATATAACATTTTGAAGGAAAGGAAAAAGCACAAGAAATGATGCCACACCAACTCTGAGTTTTGAACGTGACTTCATCACAAGGTCAGCAAGTGAAATTAGGTTCTGTCTGGTGCCTTTAAGCCGATACTGCAGAAATAACTTGTTTTAAAACAGCGAGATGAAACTTCCAACACAACGCCTTCCTTCTCCTTGAGCTTGATGGGGCCCAGGGAAGGAGCCCCCAAGATGCTGATAACTCCCCCCACCATTCACCAACACTCTGGTTCATATTTTTGTGGAGGTCCATTGACTTTCTCCTTTTCAGTCTCCCTTTAATCCCTGGGTCTGTGTCCTCAGTGGCTCTCTACAGAGGGGCTATTATTCAAGGCCTTATTACTGCGCCCCTCGCGGCTTATCTCCTTCCTGGTGACAGTCTTTTCAAGCCTCTCCCTAATGACCTGGGGAAGCTCACATGCTCAACTTCCCAGGGCTGCGGGGCCCCGCTGATGTCAGAGGGGGTGGCCCCCACGCTGGGGCTCCTGGTGCTGCCAAAGAAAAAGAGAGGCACGGAAAGGTCCAGCTACCAACATATCATACATCCATGATTCTGCTGCCTCCATCTTCTCGTACAGGTGACAAAGCCAAGTCCAGCGTGCAGGAGGACCCCTCCAAGGGACCGCAGCTCAGAGGAATTAATCCTGATTAAAATGAGCCCAGCGTTGGAGTTGATGTGCACCAGGTAGACTGTGATTTAGTTTGCCTTGACAACAGAATGAATTCAAGAGTTTTGTGCTGCAGGGTGATGTCACAAAAGTTTTTTAGGTGATGCAATTTAATTAAAAGATCAAAACCTGGGTTGATATTCCAAAGTGGTCTGCTGGCACACACTGTGATACATTATGTATTATTAAGCCTTGATTAAAAGTCTGCTATAGCCAACCATTCATCTTTGTCAAGACGAGCGAGGGATTGAATTGCATTTATATGAGTGAACTCTTTCCACTCCACTTACATGGAAACTCTTGTCCCAGTAAATCAAAAGAATGGATCCCCAGACAGGGACTTCAGTTTCTATTCAATCATACTAGATTGCCTCAGACTCCCTTCAGCTTGTCCCAAACATTGCATTACAACGTACAGCAAATACTATGATAAGAGGTCACTGAAGCACAGAAAACTCCAGCTGTTTGCAGCTCATTCACATGCGTTTTTAAATCACATGAACACTAGAGGAATCAGTGAGGAGGAATGAACTCTTTTTTAGGTGATTGTAAGTGAACATGGTGTCCTACTGCTGCACCTTCTAATTATCATCCCCAGCTCCCTGGTGTGGAGAAGTTTGAAAAGGACAGGGCTGTCCATTATACTGTCATCTCAGATTGGACCCCCAGGATACAATAAGCTGACAACAATTCGGGCATCAGAGCATCCACGCTGCCGTCTGCTGTATACAGAGATCACAGGTGTCTTCCTGCTTCCTCACATGGCATGCAGGCCTGTCACCCTGAGGCCAGGAGGAAACAACAGCCCTTAGTAATTGTGTCTCTGAATCATAAAGTACTTAAGACCTTGAGAAAACATATTGAGTTGAGCCCAATTAAGAAAGTAATGACTTTAGAGAGGCTGTTTACAGCACAAAAGCTGGAGACATGCAGGGCAAGCCCTGGAGGAGGTAATGTCTTCTGCTTTGACTGCACTCGCCTCCGTTTTCTCTTCCTTCCTACATCCCCCATCTGGCCCAGCTGTGAAAACTTCACAATGTCGTAAGAAATGTTTAAATTAAAGGTTGGTTTCATAAACTTTGGTCATGTTTTTTGTTATTTTGGCCATCATAACAACAGGGCAACCACAGAAAGTACTCTAAGGGATTATTACCAACATTTTGGAGCTGTAACTGTCAGTTGTACCTCCATATAAAGTGGCTTCAACACAGCAAAGTCACCTTGTTTCCAGATTTCAGCAGTTACTTGAGTGCAAAATGATCATAACCTGCAGAAATGATACGCCAAACGATGTAAATCAGACCCGAGCCACAGTTAATAATTCATCATTATCTTTAAACCTACACCCTCCTTCCTACAAATTATCTTTTCATCCACTGAAAGGTTCCTGTCAGCACAACTTCTGCAAAGCCTCTTGGAGCGGAGCCACTACTGCCCTTTAACCCTTCACTTTGTGTTTTCATTGGTGCTTTTAGCCACGCCTAAACCAACCTTTAATTACCCCCAAACAACCCCCCTTCCCCCACCTACATCAACAAGGTCACTGAGGGGACAGAAGAACTTGCAGGTAAAACACAGCAAATGCAGCGAGATCCAGTTCGTGAAAAAACAGCCCACAGGTTGAAACGTGACTTAAACCAACCACACACTCAAAACAAACACCCCTGCAAGAGTTTACACACTCATATTAGAATATGGAAAGCATCCTATTTGTAAATAAATGCTACCACTTCAGCTCTCTTAGCCGTCCACATGACAACAGAATCCTGTGAATCCGACAAACTTTAATATGGATTTCGCCTTGCATACAGACGACTCCTGCGTTGTCTGTGACCTACAACGGTATTTTCTGACAACGGGTTCCAAAGTGAGAAGACCTGACAATGCCGTTTGTTGCTAACCGTTGTTGCTAACGATGAGGACTTCATGCACATGCTCATTGCATTCTTTCATTCTTTTTCGTAGGTCTCTCTGTGTTTCTTTGCAGCGCCACCTATCGGCATGGCATGTGTTACATCCTTGTCACTCGGAAATACTTCTGGCAACATTGCGACAAGAGTTATCGTGCCGTTGTTGTGTGGATAGAGCCTCAGTCATTGTGTTAAAGAAATTAACAACACAGTCAGTGACTTGTTTTCTAGTCCCACTGTACAGCATTTACAATGAGTTATACATTGACAAAATATCCTACAGTATCATGTTTTACAAAATGTTCAAAGCAACAATCTATTCTATTTTATTCTGCCTTTATTTTGCCGTGCTGTATCATTCTATTAGCTTTATATTTGTTCTTAGTCTTCAGAAAACGTCCTCAATGTCTTGTTCTTGTTTCTATAAGCAGGCCCCATATCTTAAGCCTGGTCATAAATGAAAGTTAGATACAGTATTGTGTGTTCTTAATCCTGACAAGTCAGCACACAACATCCTGAGATCAGACAAACAGTTCTGTCCCCTGGGATAGCTTTAACTCCTGTGGTTATGGATCCTGACAACTCAGCTGAGCTAAAAATGACCCAGAGACTGTGTTCCTGCATGGTGAAGACTGGCATCAAAGGAAAAGGGGACTCGGATAATAATGGAAAGTGTTTTGACATCCAGGTTTAAGTAATTATTGGATTTAGATAAGAGGGGAATTCCATCCGATGTGAGGTAAAACAAACAAAACAGGAGATTGCAAATTATTCCACCAGCAGAAGTCCAACTGTAGCCTCAGGGTGTGCGTAGCACACTAACTCACATTACGTCATGGATGTAATCACAGATGGAACAATGGAAAAATGCATGTTGGTACAGTGCTGTAGAGTCGTGTAGCCTCCCTGCAGGGTCAGCATCGGGGCAGAAGGATTTTACAGAAATATACACTTCTCCTCTACAGCAGTTTGTCACATGCATTTAATTTAATTAAAAATACTGAATCAAAAGTGAAAAGTTTACAAAAGTAGGTAAACTAATAAGTAAGTAAGTATAGTTAATGAATATGTAGTCATGAAATGCTTGGCTCCTGACACCAAATCAACTGTGACTCAACTTGTTCCACATCCTCTGCATCTGTGTGTTCTCTAATTAGAAATGTTACAGCAAAAATGTAACATGTAATCACGTCCTGGGAGGCACTGCTCTGTGTTTTTTTTTTTTTTTTTTTCCCAGATGCAAGAGGAGACAAATACAAATTTGATTAAATGAAACTCTGGGTTTGAACAAGCAGTTGCTTCAACTGCATTACATAAAATAGCAAAAACAAATACTACAAATTATTCCCCTCTCTGTTGATATAAGATGGTTTGTATGGTTTGGTTTTGCACCATTTATTGCAGATCCTCTTCTTTCAGACCAGTCTTCTTTGGGAATTACCTGTCTTTTAGACAACCCTGCAGCACACCATTCAAATGCAACACAAATACAGAATAAAAAGTGCTACCTACTAATAGCAAGAAGCAACCCCTTCCATTTCCCTGCTTTTGTTTCTAAAGTTGTTTTCTGACCTTTTCTGCTCATAACGTCTGCCTTCTGTCCAGACGCTAATCTATCTTTCTTCTCCTCCAGCAATAGGTCGGCATGCTCCTCCAGTCTGGCGCAGAGGGAGACAAAGTGCACTCCCTGCCCTTTGACCTGGTGCTTACCATCTGAAAGGACATTAGAGGTAATGACACCTCTTCAGACATCACTAGAAATCACTGCTCTGTTACCCACAGACATTATTGCTCACATACCAAGCAGCCTTCTAACTCATCCTCTTTTATCCTACCTGTAGAAACAGAGTGTACGCAAACGTGCTAATGCCCACCTTCCATCACACTTAAAATATATGAGCCATAAAAAAACCCCGGTGTGTATATCTCTCTCTCTCTTTCGGCATCTGTCTCCAGCACCTCAATTTGTCTTCCTTATCGCTGAGGACCTGTGTGGTAGTTCTGTGTTTATGGAGAGAGTATAGCTTTACAACTGCCAGTGAGCATTCCCAGCTTTAGTGATGCACATCAATCACCTGTTGCTGTATCCTCACATAGCTGGAGATTCTAATGAGAAAGGCTCTCCACAACAGCATGACATGTCTTGTTTTAACTGACCATCCACCAACCCACTGTGTTGAAGAGCAATTGTCCAAGTGCAGCTTTGCAACCGTCTCGCATGACAGACGCTTTGGATTTCAACACTTATTGAAGTGATGTGGATGAAGCTGCAGTAAGAGAGGTTTCTATTTTATAGCCTGACATGACATACTTAGTCTATCTTCAAAACCCAAAGCTTCCAAACAGAATATCTTTTCATTATTATACTGCACTACAACCACATTCTTCTAGGGCTAAAAAATTCTGCAGTGCAATATAAGAATGTAATCCTTTATTCCAAGTGGATCATCAGTTGGTGAGGGTGATAATTTTTTTCTTGGAATATGTAGCTTCAAGTGCGTAATTAACACCTCCCCCCAATTTCCGTCATTTTAAAATGGAACTGGTAATAATGACAGACATTACAACAGTACCTGAGGGGGGTGTGGCTTACCAGATGGTCAATTGTCCAGTAAGTGCACTTGAAACAGAGTTATCTGTTGCACAATCTGACTCTCCTTCCCTCTGCCACTCCTCTTCCAGCTGTGACTGACACAGAGAAAAGTAGGTGACCAGTGCCCTACAGAGAGCAAACAGTGTTATCCAGCCTCCGCCAGACCTGGCGGCATGCGCCGCTGATAACATCTGTATTCAATCAATGGCAGACAGGGTGTGGCATGGCAAATCCAAGGGTTTGACAGTGTACACGTGTGTGTGTGTGTGTGTGTGTGTGTGTGTGTGTGTGTGTATATGTAGTGTTGGATGTGGGGCGGTTGACGGTGGGATGGAGAGGTTCCTGCTGGACAAACACTCAATATGATCAAACAGAAATGGAATGGAAATGACCGGAAATAACTTTAGGTCACCGATGCTTTTGGAGTATTTTATGAATGGGAACGGTGTTGTGTAATATATGTAAATAACGGCAAAACCTCATACAATAACAGTGCTTTGAAGAATGTCCATTGTATTACAAGAATTACCTGAGGACATATTTAGATCATTTAATGCCTTGTTGTGATAGGACATAACATATGCATTGTGCATATTGAAATTATTATATTCCAAATTACAGTATAGTATTAGGTGTGTACATCAGCCCGAATTTAAAATCAGGTTTTCAAAATCAAAATTTTATTTGGATTTTATTTTCTGATTTTTATATAAATATATTTCTAGAAACTTTGTAGAAACAAAAATAAACATAATAAAAAATACAATATCTGACAGTCTACTGGCAGCAATTCTTATTCTTCTTAATGAACAGTAAAATATGTATTAACTAATTTCAGTTTTCATGCAGATGTAATTACTACACTATTACCACCCCAGAAAACCAATGATATAGTCCAACCTGAGTATTGTTCAAATAATTGGCAGATCAGTCTATTCTGGGCAGGATTTGCTTCTCACCCAGAAACTGCTATAATGATAATCCCAGGCCTGTAATCTGTAAGGCTCAGTTTCCCAACAGTGCCATAGTCTGTACTTGCAGCTTCCTCCGTGGACTCACTGACAGACTGACACTCGTCTTCAGCGAGCACTTCTGCCTCGGCTTTTGATCTACTCTTCAATTACACCATGTAGCAATCATCTCTACATCCCAAAGATGGTGATTGAAGTTAAAAGGATTCACAGTGATAATTTACCAACACACTTAGCTATGTTAGGCAGCCAGATTTCAGAAAGCTGAGTTTTACAACTTATTCTTGATCCTTTAAACTAAAATTGTAGATATTAATTTTTTCCAGTTGATTTCTATGCCCTACTGTTGTACCTGTGCTGGGCTACATATTACAGCATGCAGAGCTACAACATCATGTTTTGGTTTTCCGATGACACCCTCAGATTTACCTGACAGCTAAGTGCTCGGAAATGGGGCCCCTGTTCTGAGCATCCACAAGCCTTTCTTTATGTGACAGGTTTTTCCAAAGGTGTAAAGGTGAAGAATGAGTGACTTGAAATCTATTGAAAAAGTCAGACCTCTTTTTGAGGGAAGCACTAGAGGCTTTAACACACTGCGCACACATCCATACACACAACACATGACAAGATTAGCACCTTTGTAAATAGTGTATTATGAAATGTTTGATACTGCAATTGGTCACCATGTAATTTTTTTAACAAAATAGTTATTATCAATTCATGATAAGTTTACTTAAAGCCTACTTGTAGAGATAGGATACAATAACTTTTGCATTCCAATTATTAACATATTCTGCTCTGGCCCTTCGCTAGCCTGGCTGTAGCCCTCCGTAATCTTCTGCTCAGTTATCATTTCCCTGCAGACTATGTCTGGGTTTGATCCCCTTGGACTCAATTTCTCAGGATGATTTGATTTGGCAAAGATGTTGTGGCTTTACTCCCCACGGGGTTCGGGAAAAGTATTATTTTTTAGTTAGCTCTGTTAGTGGCGAAGGAGTTGCCTAGCCTGAATGCTAGCACCGCATTACATACGTCACAACCAAACGTTAACAACTGGGTAAAATCAGATCCAATCATTTCAAACTTCAACAGAGTTCACGCCTCCCGTCGGAAAACAGTTCTCAAAGGAGGAATGCCAGACCCTCTGTATGATAGTACGAGGGTCTGGTAAGACAAGACTAGCCCTTCGCCAAGCCCCACAACTTACTGAAAATCCATAAAAATCCATAAAAGCCTATCCCAGCTGTCTTAGGGTGAAAGACAGGGTACAACCTGGACAAATCGCCACCTCATCACAGGGCACATAGAGACAGACAACCACTCATACTCACATTCACACCTACGGGCAATTTAAATTAGCCAATTAACCTAATCCCCATGCATGTTTTGGAGTACCCGGAGAGAACCCATGCAGACATGGGGAGAACATGCAAACTCCACACAGAAAGGCCCCGGGCCGGGAGTCAAACCTGGTACCTTCTTGCTGTGAGGCGACAGTGCTAACCACTACACCACCCTGCCGCCCTATTTATCAACTATTTCACTGGTAAAACTACAACATGATCTGCACAAGGAACTGCAGGGTGCACATAATGAAACCCAGTCCAATCCAGTGCCTAGTTAGCCCACCGTCTGAAAGTAAAAATCTGAAAATCAACAAAAGAGCCATTTGTTTCCATACCTTTCACCCACATAACCATCCTGTCCACCATTGTCCTGCTGTTTAATCCATAGACTAAGTCTGTGCTCGATGTGTTCAATCCTCCATATCATCCACAGCCACTATTATTCTGAGCTGTTCTTATTCATACTCCACTAAACATTGCCACCAACTGCTTTCACCACGAATAAAGGATAAATCCATGGGATTAGAATGAGTCAGCATTTTCGACATGCTTTATAAGGGCTTGTTGTGTGTTAACTCCAAGTGTAATCAATGCACAAGACAAAACGGCTTTAGTTTTGGAGATTGGAAGAGATGAACCACACAATGCACACTCACAATCATCACTTTAATGAATGGAACCTCAATGTTAATGCTTCTGAGGGGAGCTGCGATTTGGACACAAATATTTTCTTTTGTATATCTGTTATATATTACGGTTAATGGATCAAGCAAGTTTTTGAGTGTAATTGAAAGGGAGCATACAAGGTAATGCTGTGATCACTAAGGGTTTAACTACTAAGAGTAAACCTGAAAAGGTTGAGATTTATACAAAATAATTCTGTTATTTTTACAACTCCACATTGAACTGATATTTCTGGGTCACTCCCATATGAATCGCCCAAGTATCCTACACTGCATTAGTGTTCAACATTATTTCAGCCACCAAAGAGCAAACAGGCAATCCTTAACGAAAGAAGTTACAGTCTATGTCAAAGTGTCAACCCCTATTATTTCCCTTCTTTACTCTTTCCACAGCATAGCCCTTAACCTCATCCATCAACATGTTGTAACAGGTTTTCAAGAAAAAGTGAGGAGCAAATAAGGTGGAGCATTGTTTTATAGGTTGAAGAATAAACCACCTGTGGCAGTCTTTTGTCATCTGTGAGCTGAGAATATTTTCAAGGCCTTAAAGTTGATGTCTAGACCTGCTTTGAAGTCACGGAGGGGCTCATTGTAGGAGATGGGAACAACCGCTTCAATCTGCCTCGGGTTATTTATCCAACTAAAGACTGGTATTACGGGATAATAATACAAGGGGGAAAACCAAGAAAAGAGAGATCAGAAAACCTTCAACAAATTAGGAATTTGTAAACCATTAAAAAAATCTGCTTTTGTATGCAGAGACTCCAGCAGATTACCGTCTCAGCCCACCTGGGGTTGAAACCCTCCTCACATCTCTTAACAGCTCAAAGCAAGTTCCTCTGCAGTGTTTTGGCATTTCTCATGGAAACTTGAATAGAGCATGCAGGAATGAAAAGGAGGAGATACCAAGTCAGATGTCAGTGAATTGACCCTTGAGTCCTTGCTCATTTTCTCTCTTAGAATCAAAAGATGAATTAACTAAAAAGCCTTCTCGTTTTCTTCCACTCTTCTGTGCACTGAGGTTCCATACTCGGTTGTTAATGTCAGGGGAATGCTAGCAATTGTAACACATGTGTTGCTGGTCTCTTTGTGGCTGTGAAGCTATGGATTAGCACTGACGAGCGTTGGATTACAGGGTCCCTGCTGGGATGTCAAAGGGCCTCGCTGGCTCCTTTCACCTCCGCCCTCAGTGGAGCAAAGCATCAGTGGCAGGGGTTACCATACCATCGATGATTTGCTTCAAGAAGATCAGAAGGCCTTTTCAGCATTCAGGGTCACTATTGACCTGCAGCAGCCCCCCATTCCCATGAATTACGCCCCAGTTATATTTTGGTGAGCAGACACAAAAGGATCCCCCATAGAAATCTGGATCCAGACAATGAAGGTTATAGGCTCAACGAGAATGAAGTTTAGCGCTTTGACCACAGGGAAGTGGCAGCTTTCATTATAAAACAGATACAAGTTTGTATGAGAAAGACTTGCATTTATGAAGTACAAAAATAAAACAATCGTTGATTAAAGCAGGGGTTCCCAACCTTATGGTTCTAAGGACCTGCCTATTCAAAGAAAAAAAAAATCCAGGAACACTTTTTAATGCTTTAACTTTAATATGCAATGAAATACCTTTACTGTTTTACACACAGTAATTTATAAGAAAGGCTAATTGCATGAATACATAATCCTATTTCAAATATGCCAGTGTCTTCCATTATAATTAGGAATACTTTGAATAGCAACTCACATTTAGATCCTTTACAAAAAATCACTTATACCATACTGTGAACATATTCCATTACAAAGGAATGTTTCTTTGTATTACCAGCAAAATGCATTTAAAGTATGAAAAGTATAGTAAATACTCATTCTGAAGAAAAATGTCAGTGTTTTACTATCATATTGAATGTTTCTGGACTAATATAACTGCTGCATTAATGTATGTGTTGCACTTTAGTGTTGCATCTAATTTTAACTCGGGTTCTATAAGATATTCTATAAAATATTCTATAAAATCATTATCCTCGAAGAAGCATTTTTCATTTAGATATGGCTATTTGCAGATGGACAGGAAGGGTATGAAAATGTGTGATCCAAAAAGAAGCTGAAGCAGTCAGACAAATTGGGTGCAGTACAAATCACAGTGGTCCCTCTGAGTAGTAGCAGAACATAAAGTTGCATAAAAGGTCCAGTACTACATCCCAACACTGATCTACAGTATCATTCACTATGACTGTTAAGACATCAATCCAGAAAAGCTCTGTTGACCATCCAGACTGAAACTGGAATCCCCATCCACTATAACTGAATAAAATGAAGTACTTCAATGTAATTTGGAAAACAGGTTGAAATAGCCTTAAAAACTGAAGTTCACCCCTCACCATGAAACTTGATTCCTTACATCATCCTCCATCACACCAGTCAGTGTCATCTCAGTGTACCACCCAGTGGTTGATTTTCTTTTTTTGATCATGAAACATGTCCACAGGCAAATATGTCCTCATAGACATTGTAGATACAAGATTCAAGTCATCGTAATGCTTTTATTTCCAACATTTCTAAACTAACTCTTTTCAGTGCTAACAGCAGCAGCAGCAGCAGCATGGCTTTGAGGAACTTGGAATCAGCTCTACTGAAAGTGGAAACAGATTGCAAAAAGGCTTTGGTTGTGACTTTTGATTGACAGTCTGGTCTATGGCACATGCTGAATGCTCTTTATCAGATCAAGTCTTATGATCATGTCTTCATCAAGAGTAAGTAGTAGTTTGTATTCAAATTCTATTTTCATCAACTTTGTTAATGAATGAATGAAATAAATACAATAAATATAGCTAAAAGTTTGTGTTCATGTGTCTTGCCATGTTAAATTCAGGTGCTTGCGTTCATGGCATTGCATTGCATGACTCATGGCTTTTTGCCAGATGTCCCAGAATACACCCGACTAACAAGTAGCCTTCGAGCAGTGGAGATGCCAGGGGTGGCTTTTTTTTCTATGCTGGTGCGCTCGGCTGGACAGATAATTTTGGGATTGTGGCCAGATATTTTTGAGGGAATATGAGAGGGCAACCTCCTGCAATCAGGCAGTGTCGGTGACCACTCGAGTGCAACGCAACAGCGAGCTGCCACTCAAGATGCCGCCAGATCATTCCTTAGAAGTAGATTCCTGATGAGCTGTTGATGTGTGTGTATGTGTGCGCACGCGTGCGTGCGTGCATGCACGCATGCCTGTGTGTGTGTGTGTGTGT
This sequence comes from Synanceia verrucosa, assembly GCA_029721515.1. Lineage (NCBI taxonomy): Eukaryota > Metazoa > Chordata > Actinopteri > Perciformes > Synanceiidae > Synanceia > Synanceia verrucosa. The sequence continues at coordinate 15,915,757 of CM056556.1, forward strand.
GTGTGTGTGTGTGTGTGAGTGTGTATCCTAGGGACAGACTGGACAGAAAAACAGCTGCTACAGATATTTTTCTGGATGTGCTATAACCTAAATAAGAGAAATGAGGAGGCAATTACCACTGGCTGTGCACAAGGATTGGCTTTCATTTCTCTGAGTCATTTGCCTCAAATTATATGAACTCCAGTCATTTGCAAGCTCTGCACAAATGTATTTTCTTCTAATGTCACCATGTCCTTTTTTTCCTTATGTGATTTCATGTTTGATCCATATCCAGTGTTTTGCATGTCTCTAAGCATGTATAAATGTTGATCACATTGGTCAATTATACAAAGTTGCAAGCCACTACTGCCCTCTATGTGTCACATATGTCACTACAGTCTCCAGATTTGACCATACTTCATACTAAACATGCGACAGCATGGTTGGGCTCTCTCTGTAATGTAAACACAACTCTAAACATTCTGATATGGCGATAAAACCCACTAAAAACAAAAGCTGACCAAATGCTGTACACTCCCAAGGTGATTTCCTTTTATAAAAAACACATTGAACTGGCTCAACAGTATCCAAGATCCAGAGGCGACTACTAGCAGTGAAATCTCAATGTGCATCAGTGGCACGCTGCTAAAAGCCTTGCATGGACAGGCAGTGAGCATACAGACGAACTGAAGCGCTTCTATTGGACCCTGATGCTGTGCCCATACCCCCTGTTGCTCCTCTATGTCTCCCAGAGTGGGTCCTCCCATTCATTTGGCTCATTTGAATTCCAACATGGGAGACCTCTGATGAGCCGGGTGAACTGTTACATGACACGACAAGACTGCTAATTAATCACAGTACACTGTACACAACTTGCCTCTGCAGTGGTGTTGACTTGTGACCATTAAACAGCATTAGATGATTTTTTTCATCTAATGAGTTGGATGCACCTGTCTGAAGCCAGGCGATGCTTGCAGACACACATCATAAAAACATTTCACGTTGCTGTCTCATTTTAGGTGTTTAACAGTTAATTACTTTGTAGCCTAAAAGTGTGTTGCCTGATAAGTGCTATACACAGAATAGAGAGAGTAGTAAACATAAATTTGGTCCATGCAAGCACAGTTGTTCTTCATTTGAAAGACACAGAGCTAAGCATTAAAATACTTTTTATTTTTTGTTTATTAATGATTTAATTCCATAGTATCCTGATTTTGATTATGATTTTGAGAGCAAATAACTCAAAATCATACTGAAAATAAGGTCTCAATTTATACATCAAGGGTATTCCCATCACCAACATGAATAGAAAGTCTGCTGTAAAATGAAAAAATAAAAGATTTTCAGCTTGAACTTAGTGCGACATGCACCAACATCTAAATGATTTACTATTTGGAATATGTAAATGTACTGTATATGTATTTATATTGACATTTTGTTGTATCAGTTGAGTAGGATATTCTTAAGTCTTAGCTTGGACAAACTTGTATTTCTTGTGTAGCAAACAGAATATTTTCAGAATAGTCTTTGAGGAGTGAGGTGAGAGGCACAAATCTTGGCCCACTGTGTCTAGTACCAGCTCTCATCTCATTTGTCCTTGTTTACCCTGGAGGTTTCCTGGACATCACATGACTTCCTCTGATCACTTCCTCCACCTGCAGAGAATCTCCCTGGTGAATTAAGCCACTCTGGCACTTCTCCCGCCTCTTCCCTTGTTCCCAAACTGCGGGAGCTCTCCATTTCTGCCCTTGCAACCTTCTTCCCTCATTCACTTCTTTCCTCATGATCAGATCCTCTTGTTCTTCTCCTCACTCCCTCTCTCACTCTCTTTCTTCAATCACACACTCCATCCCTCAGCTCACCACAGGAGAGCCCAGAGTTTGGCCTTGCTCCCTGTTTCTGCATGTGAACTGTGTGTGCGGTGTTGGGCTCCTGCCACTAAGGACAGAGGAGGCATGCAGGATATGATCAGGCACTTCAAAGAATCTCCCACGCACAGGTGTGATCCCACACCAGCAGATGCAATGGCACTAACACACACTAACACACACACACACACACAACAACAATATTCAGTGGCTTGTGGTTGCAGGTCCCCGTCAAACCTGAGCCTCCTTTGAAGGTCCCTCAAAGTCCTTTACATTACAAATATTACACCTAACTGCTCACTCCCTCCGGCTTGTGTTGACACCTCAGTGTAACACACACACACACACACACTCACACATAGAGGCACACACAGATGCACCCACATACTTTGTTTTATGTGTTTATGATTATGTGTTGGTGAAAACCTCAGGAATAAAGAGGATACACACTCCTGGCCACCACATTTGCAGTAATGGCTCTCATTATAATGTTCCATACAAAATAACTTAATTGCTGTTTGTTTACACGTGTGGTGAAGTCTCCTTTTCATGTGACTCAGGCCATGTGCATGCATTGTAAGAAGCTATAAAAAGTCCATTAGGGAGAAAAATGCAGTCTCTCTTTAGTTTATGACTCACCAAGGAATTACAAGAGTGCTTTTATTATGAAGAGTATCATGCAAAGTGTTGCCAAAATTGCCTAAAAACGTAATAAACAGGCCTGCGCGTGACTGGATTAGATCATCACCTCCTGTATTACTTACATGATTACATTAAAGTTGCTTGTCATCATCAGGACTTATCAAGGTTTTCCTCAAAAGCAAATGTGACAGTAAAAGCTGATGTAGACACACAAATGTTTTAGGTCGGTGTTTCCAATAACTTTATACTACTTTCCAAAACAACAATCACACATAATCAGTTTTAGTTTTTATGTTTGTGTTTATAAATTTTGTTCTCCCCTATTCTATATGTAACTTCACATAGTTTCCAGATGACTGAGGTTAGTCTTAGCTGAGAGTTTTTCACATTACATCCATAAATATCGTACCTTCATACAAAAGAAAGTTGACCCTCTCTATCAGAGTTCAATAGCAGCTCAAAAAAGTTAAAACTGTCATTTAACCATCCAGGTCCAGACTGAAATATTTCAACAACCACTGGATAGATTGTAAAGAAATTTAGTTCATACCTTCAGGAAATATTATAACAACATTTATGATGCCCTCACCACCCTCACAGAGCTGCTAGCGTGGCTGCAGACCCCTGCTTCACCTGTCTGCTTGATTGTAGTGATGGAGTTCAGTTATGACTTCATTCAAATAAAATGGTTTCAAATGCTTTCTTTTTAAAATATAATATTCCTCACGCACAAGACGAAGCTCATCACCCCACCCATCCAGTGAGACCAGGCCAGCTGGGCCCTCAAGTCCACATGGAACTGATCACAATTCCACAAATACAGTACAAATAGCAACTAGTACACCATAAACACATCAAATAGTGTTACTACGCATAGGAAGAAGGAACTATAAGCACTTAAAAGCAAATGCTTCAAGTAATTTTATTGGATTAAAATTTTCAGATTTTACACCTCTGTAGAAATTGTTGAAGAGAGCCTAAGAGCCAAGAACCTCATTGGCAAACACTGTCAGTAATGGTTTGGCATATGTCAAATATAGAACCTTGCATCTCCTCTTTCCAAACATAAGATATGTTTTTATGTGGTGACTTTCAGGGATGTAAATATAACTTATAGTACAGGTACTATACATGCAATGCATTACACACGATATTCAGATTCCTTCACTTTTTGTGAAGAGATCTGAATGACAAAATGTAGAACAGGATTTTTTTTAGCACCAACAGTTTCCTTTGGTATGACACAACAAGGTTTGCATACCTGAATGTGGGAACCCTCTGTAGATCCCTTCAAGCTCTGTCAGGTTGGATGGAGTTCGTTGGTGGACAGACATTTCAAGGTTCTCCTCACC